>LOEQ01012593.1:0-12264 GCA_001685075.1 Bramus lutescens
ATGTTGCCCTTATTGTCTGTGCTGCTAGGGTTCTACGTAGGAAGTGGTCTCCTGAGCAGTTTAATTCTTAATGCATAACGCTTTTTTTCTGTTTAAATTATTTTTAAATTGCCAAACTATGGATTTTTTTCTAGTTTATGCTCAGGTTCATAACAGCAGGCCCATTGTTTGTCATTTTAATGGTTTTTAATTGTCTTCTTGTCTGTAAAAGCAGATGCCAAATGTGTCCTTCTTGTAGATTTTGTCCATTCAGCCACTATAATGGGAATCTTAATTTTTTTTTGAGAAAGCTGAATAGCAAATATTCAATATAATATACACTTTCTATGTATTTTTAATTCTTGGTTATATGTTATGTGTCCTATATGTCATAATATTCTAGAATTAAGTAATGTCATATTATCAGAAGTCTATCATTCAAAATGCATAGAAACCAAAGAAATGTATTATGTGTAGAAAATATATTCATGACAGAAATAAGGGAAAACCAATAAACTATGTACAGTGAGAGAACATCAACTGTAGCAATCATTTTGTTGTCCATTACACATTTAACAGCTTAATCAGCATGTATAGACAAACACTTATTACACATACTATTAGGTGATTAATTTCTTTTTATTTTCAATAATAGATTCCAGCTTTTTTTTTTCAAGAATTAAATTGGGGCCACAATGTGGCTTATTAAGTAAAGGTGCTTGTCACTTTGTTTGATGATTTTTCCCATTCTAGGATCCAAATCATGGAAGGAGAAAGGAAGCTCCTAAAAGCTGTCTTTTCCAAAACACACACACATACACGTACATACACACAAATACACACACACAAACACAGACACACACACACAGAGAAACGAGAGAGAGAGAGAGAGAGAGAGAGAGAGAGAGAGACTGAGACACAAAAGAGAGAAAGCAATAGAAAGCATTGGGGAAAAATTTGTGCGTGCAAACACAATCATACATACACACATTTTTAAGTGCAAAAAATAATTCAATTCATATTTAAGACAAAAGGTGTAGTGAGTTACTATAGTCCCAACAATGCAGGAGGCTGAGGCAAGATATTCCAAAATTTGAGGCCATCCTAGATAATCGAGGCATCACAAAATTTTCTTGCTTTGAAAAACTCACAGGCAAAAATCATATTTAACTCTTGATAATTTCTTTACTATGATATTTTCCTCTGATTTGTATTGTTGAATATATTATCTTATTGTATACTTTTAGAAAGTCTATAACATATGAATATGTATATGTTACAGTGATTGCTACATATCTTTCTCTGATTCAGAAAACTTTAGAGATTCCAAGATTTAGAGAGGTTTTCAGTTTATTAATAAAAAGAGGAATAGATTGATATATGACCAATGTCTTGGCGTGTATTATGTCTCCTGTGCATAATTATTAAAATAAAATTCAAGTAGTCATTATACAGTATTTTTCATAAAAATTGCGAGACAAAATTCTTTTTCAAGCTACTTGTTTTCTCTATGGTTGATTGAAAGCATAGATGATGAACTATATGGTTACACATCAACGGCATATAAAGGCACGTATATATGGACTGATAATTCATTGTCTAGGAACCTAAGCTATTTTCAAGTTAAATTCAATCTAACTAGAACACTGAAATAGCTCAACAATACTCCAAATTTCAGTATATATCTGAAACTTTCCTAAGAAATTCTCTATTTTCCTAAGGAATATTTTTCATACTTTCCTACTATATTGAGTTAAATAATGTAAACTTGTGCATGTACTCCTCATGCACATAATTTAACATGCAAAACATGGACTCAATTTATATTTAAGCAAGAATAGATGATGAATTCCTATAGTCCAAAATATTGCAGGAGGCTAAGCCAAGACATTCCAAAATTTGAGTCCACCTTAGATAACATAGCAAAAAAAAAATCTTACCCTGAAACACACACACACAACATGTTTAACTCTTGATGGTTTCAGAATTATGATATTTTTCTGCTGGATTTTGATGCTCAATGAAAATCCCCATTTTCCTCAAAAATGATTGCTATCAGAGTCAAAGGAAATGACTCTTTAAATTCTAATTTCTTTTGTTTCAATACATATGAAGTATTCTTGCTTCTATGAACTCTGCTTCTATTATTTAACAATTTTCAGCTTTCTCAAAAAACTATATGTCTAAATTATTTTTAGAGCTCTAGGTTTTATAAAATTATAAACTAAAATTTATTTACAGTGATTCTTAAATTTAATGAATTTATAAGCAGCTTGTTTTAGAGGAAAAGTAATGAATATAGACTACTCCTTAGGATAGAAGAGCTATTAATATAAAAAATTAATAGGAATGAGCAAGAATTTAAAGGTTAGATAAGAATTTTGTCAAATATATATAGCTGCTAAAGAATTTTTTCACTTGGTATATTGTGTCATTGGTGAAATGATGGTTTCTTTTGCTATACATCACCTTTGTGGTTTCATGATGATCCTTTTATTAACCATTAATCATCTGGGCTGCCCTTTTAGGAGCCTGTTCAGATAAAGACTTTGTCTGTGCTCATAATGCTTTCTCCTGTATCAGATTTAGGGTATCATGTCTTCTGTTGCGGCCCTTCATTCATTTGGAGTTGAGTGTTGTGCAAGGTAAAATACAAGGATCACGTTTTACTCTTCTACATCTAACTGAAAAGTTGATCAACATCATTTGTTTATGCTTTCTTTAAACATATTTAAAACACCCCAGACTCTCAAAATGAAAATTTAAACTTTCTCATAAACCCTCAGGTCAGTAAGCATAAATATGACCCTCTCCTGTGCTAACCAGGCACTGTGTGTTCTGTTTGCACAAGAGACACCTGTTCCTCCAATTTGAATTAGTATTTGTTGTAGGAGGAGGAATGCCCACTTGTCCATCTAGCTACCTTAGCCCAGAATAATCACACAGAAACTGTATTAATNATCTTCCCTGCCTACCTAAGTTCTGCTCTATCAACAGGCCAAGGAAGTTTCTTTATTCATTAACCAAAAAAGGCAACAGAGACAGAAGGACTTCCATAACAATTTGGTATGAATAAATATGATTTATCAATACAAAGTCAGATAGCCTAGATACCTTTAAAACTTATTTCAGTATATATATATATATTAATGCAATTCTTTCAGGAATGATATATCATTGTTCAATAAATTACACTTCAGCTGAATTTCCTTTTTCCTGTGTTTGAGTTTTGACTACCCATACATATGTAGTAGTTAAATGTTGAATATATTACCGTAAGCATTCATCTTGAAAAAGATAATGTAACTTAACATGTAGAATTACCTTAAAATATATAGAATTTAGCATTTGGGCTCTTGTTAAAATATAATTTTTGTTAAGGCCACATGTTTTTATGAAATAGATAATTGGCAGTGATAAGACATTCATGCAGACCAACAGTTTTGATATATTTCCCCAAGGCCACAATGGGGATTCTTTCTAATCAGATAGCCTCCTGTTATCTTTAAAATGCTGGTTGCTTTATATTCTGTGACATGTCCTTGTGTCTCAGTCATTTCTCTTCTATGTTGCACCTTTCCCTGGTTTTTCTAAAAAAAATGTATTAGTCAAAAGAAACATCATCCTAAAGACATAAAATCTGGCATTTAAAAATTCAATACAGAGACATTTTGAACCTTAATATGATCATAATAAGGTCACATTTGTATAGTGCTCCACACTTTAGAAAGTTTTGTAACACATTTTATAATCTAAAACTTGAGTTAAAGTGGAGTGTTGAATAAGTTTCCTCCTTGTAACCTTATTTATCCAAAGTGAATTGCTTTGTTTGTTTAATGCTAAGAAGAATATCAGAAATATCCAGTAGACATTTTGTCTCAAGTTCCTCACAAGTTTCTCTCACCCACCTAAAAGTCAACTAATCATACACCCACTCAAATATCTGAATTATTTATAAAAACATACTTCAGTGAGTCATTTCTTTCATGATTGCTATATTAAGTGGTTTTGTTTAAATTATGATATTTAATTCAAACATTATCCCTTTGTGAACACAGTTTATAAAGAGAAAACTTACTTCTGTAGCTATTAGTTGAGTTGGCTAAGATTATAGGTTTAATATATTGTAGATAGAAAATGTGTTTCTATAATTTAAAGTCAGAGTAATCAGCAAAGACAAAGTAATCATTTGTCTGAAGTAGTGAAGTTTGCAGGTATAGATTTCCTGATGAATATATAACCTCTGAGACAGATTCTGTTCACAAATGGTGCAAGACTATCTCTCACATTCTTTATAATTGCTCTTTAATATTTTCTTCTAGGAAAATTTCCAGAACAGAGAGTGTTTTCTAAAAGATAAGATATATGAAACACTTGAAAACTTGGCACAAACTGAAAGGAAAACTTTACTAAATCTTAAACAAGAACGAATTGATCCTTCATACAAATCTTGTGTTCCACAAAAATGAGGTTTGTTATCTAGTCTAAAGCAATTTTAGAATAAATCTATGTCTTGCAGTCAAAGTATGTGGTGTGGTCTGCAATTGTTCTTGTCCTGTAGTTTTAGTGGGCAAGCAATAGGAATAGAAAGAGACTGTATGAACTTTAGGTAAATTACAGTCATCCCTGACCAGCACCTTTTAAGAAAGTATCATACACCTGGCCATGGGGTTTGGGTCTAGTCAATAATGAATTTTAGAAATAGCTTCCTTTTTCCAAATTTCCACGGTATCTCTTCTCTTTAACTTTTAGTTTTTTATTTGGTTTACAAAGTAATGCATTTTGATATGGTTTCTTCATACTCATTTAATTTGCTTAGATCTCCTATATCCTCACCCCATCAATGCTTAATCTCTTTTATCCTCAGAATTATCTTTCCTTTTATTTTTTATTGATTTTATTGAGCTGTACATTTTTCTCTGCTCCTCTCTCTTTCTCTCCCCTCCCCTTCAATCCTCTCCCATGGTCCCCATGCTTCCAATTTACTCAGGAGATCTTGTCTTTTTCTACTTCCCATGTAGATTAGAACCATGCATGTCTCTCTTAGGGTCCTCATTGTTGTCTAGCTTCCCTGGGATTGTGAATTTTAGGCTGGTTTTCTTTGATTTATGTCTAAAAGCGTGTAATGAATAAATACAAATTATATTTGTCTTTCTGGGTCTGGATTAACTCACTCAATATTTTTCCTTTTATATCACCTGTATCCTACTAGGCCTTTTGATAGCGTTTCCCCAAACTAAATATATTTAAAGTTAAATACAAAAATCTAAATATTTAAAGATAATATCATATATGAGAATGATCTTGTCAACTGATGAATATCTAGCCTGACTCCATTCCTTACCTACAATGAATATAGCTGAGCAAGATCTCTGTGGGGAAAAAAAACAAGTAATTTTGTATATGCCCCAGATTGTATTACATATATAGTAGTTAATACTTTATGATAAATTGTTGTTGTTATTATTATTATTATTATTATTATAGTGGATGTATTATTCTACATCCCTACTAACAATGAATAACATTTCCCCTTTAGAGAAAACCTCATGCAGTTTTTTGAATGATTGATTTTGTAAATGTTGTTTTGACTGGAGTGATACAGAATCTTAATATATTTACCCTAGGGTTTCTAATTATTAAAGATGCTTAATATTGTTCAAAATGTTTACTAGCTATTGGTGTTTATTATTTTGAGAACGGATGCAGTGACAAATTCGATTTTTAATTGTTTTTTGATGTTTAGTTTTTAAGTTCTTATACAATCTAGATATTAATCCTTGTCAGATGTATAGCTGGAAAACACTTTTGTCATTCTGTAGGCTGTCTAAGACCTCAACCAAAAGCTTTCTTTGCTATCCAGCATGACTTTGTTTTTATGAGGTCACATTTGTCTGATGTTTGCCTTATTTCCAGAGCAATTTCAGTCTTATTTAGGAAGTCCTTGCTTATGCCTTCATGTTACAGAAAGCCTGATTTGAACTAAAAGTTTGTTTTCTGCTGGCTAACTTCTATCGTGCCAGACACTGCTATTTAGTCTGGTTTGAAAGGATCATCTAGTGTAATACATCATTGACAAATAAATGCTTGATTGTTTAAGTAATTGCCGCTTTATTTTTTAAGTAACTGCCTGACAAAGTCAAAATTAAATGAGAGTTTGCTATTACAAACATGTTTCAAAAATGTTAGCTGATAGAGATATGGTAGAAAGGTCGCAGATAAGCACTGTCAATGTGGGTTACATACATTTTACAATAACATGGTTTATCATGAGCCATCGTTAAAGGGTTAGTAGTTATTTTCAATATTTAAATCCTAAATGTGTTAGAGACACACACTTATATGATTACATGTGTACATATGGAAATATTTATAAACAGATAAAAATACAAAAGACTTTTTTTCTTATATAAAAGATATTAAAGAAATATAAATATATAATGAATTTAAAACATTAATATAACACTATATCATTTTATAGGTATGAATTTTATAAGTAATTTAAACAATTGAATTTTAAAGGAAAAATATAAAAAAATGGAAGAAAGAAATGTTTAAATGGAAATCTGACTTTTCAGTGAGAAAAAAATCACGTTGTACAACTTAAATATATGCAATAAGATAAGGAAAGGGTTTCAATGTACTATAAGTGGAGCATTAATGAAAGCTCCTTAAAAGACTAAGCAAAAAAATAAAATGGTTATAATATATGACCAAGTTTAATAAATAATTAAAACAAGTTTGCAGGAGATTTCATAACCCTGGCAGCACAGAAGAGTTTATGGAGCTGCTCTGAGAGTCAAGCATTCTATTAACAACCACCCTAATCATTGTTCTGGTGGTGTTGGGGACACAGATCTCTGGTAATCTCTTATTTATTGCAATAATTGCATTCTGTCTCTATTTTATTCTATTTCTTAATTATATTTTTGGGGGGATTATATTTAAACTATGTAATTCCCCTTCTCATTCTATTCTCCAGTCACTCTCTTATACACCACCCTCCTTTTTCTCTTTCAAATTTGTGGCCACTTTTTTCATTGATTGTTGTCATATGCATGTACGCACATACTTGAATATTATTAAGAGTAATTTGCTCAGTCTTTAGAAAGTTACTTGTATGTGTTTTGGGGCTGACCGTTAATATGTTCTTTCATGGGTAAGACTATTTCTTCAAGTCAGCATTCCTTAGTTGTCTGTACTTCTTTGTGTAGGGTTGATATTGTATGGTCATTTCCCCTTCTACTTGGGCATTTCTACTGTTGTGCTCACTCACCTCTTGATTATGACCCATGGTGATGAGGCATTATGGGTATAGCTTCTGATGCTACAGGAGGCACAATCTCACAACAAACAGCCTGATTTTTTGTTTCTTTCTATGCTCCCTTCTATATGAATCCCTGATCAGATGTTAGAGTTATTTTGTGGCTGTATCCAATGACATTAGGATTTAGAACTCTGCAATTTGACTGATTGTGGTTTTCTGAATGGCCTCTGTTTCAAAGAAAAACAAAATTCCTTGATTAAGGAATATGCATTTTGTAAATATAATGATGAACATTAGGACTGTAGATAGAAATTGTGCTACATTAAATTATCATTGAAAATATCATATATGAATGACTCATAATACATGTTTTAAGTACATAATTTATTTTCTCCTGTTCTAACTGATTCTCACCAGAAAGAATCCTGTGCTGCTAGAAAGGCAAGCGAATAACATCCTCTCTAAAATCATTCAGAAGAGTAGAGAAATGGGTTTCTTGCATAAAGTCAGAATTTTTTATTTGGTGCAGAAAATAGCAGACCATATTTCATGTGAAATTTATATTTTATTTTTCAGTGGTTACGAATTCATTTTTCACTATGTAAAGTTATATGTTCATGACTGACACAAAGGAGATAGAATCCACATGTTATATTTTTTCTATTATAACATGAGGACAAAGGTAATTTTTATAATTTTTTGATAGTTGATATTCTACTACCGTCAAAACACTGAATTTTATATTATAGTATCAATGTTTTTAATCTTACGTTCCTAGTGCATTTTAGTCCCTAAAACATGAATTATTTCAATTACTGAAAAATGCATTGATTAATCTTATCAGAAAGAGTTACTTGTCTCTTGGAAACCATGATGAGGCAATTTCATTGGTAACAGAAAAGAGAATGTGTCAAAATTCTGTTTCTAATCTAATGAACTATATATTACTATACTAAACAATTTTATTGTCTTTTAATGGAAATAAGTTACTGTACAATACTTCTGTTGTGTGTATGTCTCACAACATTACCCAATTGACTAAACCATTACAAAAAATAAATATTTCATTTTGACAATGCAAAACATAGAAATATTTCTTTGGATGCTTCTTTTCCACAAAAATGAATAATGTCATTATACCATAAGCTATGGTTTTGATTTTCTCCTTTTAAGACAAATTTATGAAGAAATTTATTAAATTCTACAGTTGTGAGTGTGTGTGTATGTTTTTAGGGCAGAGTTGAAATCACATTATTAGCTGACTATGTAAAAATACTTCTAAATAATTTCAAATATGAGTGCTTCTACCCTAAAGAGTGCACTCGTACAAAATTTAAAGTCAGACTTAAGCTTCTATACTGGTGAGAGCCAGGCACAATTTCTTGAGGTGTTCACATGGGAAGAATTGGAACCTTGAGAAACATGGAAGTTTTTCTGGCAAAGAAAAAAAGAAAAAAAAAAGGAAGAGTGTATTTCGAAGTGACCAGTGTAACAACCAAGGTCTTGGTCGTAACATTTTACCTGTGTGAGTTTAAATGTCTAGGTGTAGTAATATATCCCATTAGGCTATACAGATCCAACAGAACAATATGTATGCTTCATTCCATTTACATACTTCATTTTTTTCCATTTTTTTATTTACATATTTTAAATAAGCTACAGGTAATCCTTAAAATATCCTATTAGCACTTTTATTTTTTAGAAAAAAATGTCTAAGAAGTCAAGCTGTTGGATCAAGATATGAGTTAGTAAGTAAAAAACAAACAAACAAACAAACAAAGCCCTTGCCTCCAAGACTGGTGGCCTGAGTTCTATTCCTAGAACAAACATGGTGGTGAGAGGCAAGACACTATCACAAGTTGTTCTCTGATCTTTTACATTAACATTATGGTACATGTATATATGCAAACATCTGATGTCCATGCTGTACACACAGAGAGAGAGAGAGACAGAGAGAGAGAGAGAGAGAGAGAGAGAGAGAGTCAATCAGTAAAGGTAATACACATTTATGTGGTTATCCTCTCAACTCTTATTGCCTCGCTCTGTGTTCAATCAAACTGTGGCAAGGCGATTTACAGTCTCTTTAAAAAGGAGTACTTTCTTAGTGGGTATCATCATTAATTTGAAAAGAACTCTAGAAATTAAGAAAATTCTCAGTCTTCAATTTAATAATCTAAGAAAATGTATAAATTTGCATTTATTTTAAACACTATCCCCACTAGCTTTACTAACCCAATATAGAAATAAAAACAACAAAGGAACAGTATTATTTCAATATTAAAAAACACAAAAAACATAAGAATAATGAAGAAGGTATTATGCACCTAAAATGAATGATATGTTAATAATACAGTTACATAATACAACAGCCTAAGGGTAAGATTAGAATACCATGGAAAGAGAGCAAAACAATAATAAAGAATTTGACACCAATGATGAAGGACCTTAAAACTGCACTAAAGATTTTGAAATTGCATTGTGTTGGCTCAAAACTGTTCCTAGACTAATGAATCTATGGATATCGTAGTCTTATGTATTTAAACCAATTAGCAGATGTAATTATCAAGTCAGGGATACAGGGCTAATGATATATTAATCAGGTTGCTCTACATTAAATGATTATCTCTGAGAAAGAAGTAGAAAGATCTATCAGTAGTAGTTGTAAGCATGAGTTGTATCTATGAGAGAGTCTATTAGTGATTTCTAGGAAGAGGATACTTGTAAGAGTTCAGGCAGTCCCGGAATCCACAAAGGAAAAATAAATAGATTCTCTCTTAACATGAACTGAAACTACCATCGCATTATCACTTTGATGGTATCTTTCTTACTTCCAGAAATTAAAAAAAAATCAATAAAACTGTGTTATTCTAACTCACTGCTATGACACTGCACTATAGACGATCATGCATGTCCTTGAGAAGGAAAAAGAAAGTTCAGAAACTGGAGTTGAATGACATATAAAGACATAATTAGAAAGAAATTTGGAGCCTAGAAGAATAGATTACAACCATAACTATTTATTGAATTTTTCTCTCAATGAAAAAAAGCATTGCGTTTCTGAAGGACAGTAGAGTGAATTTTTTTTCAATAATAGGTGTAGAGTGTAAGACAACTAAGATATCTCCAAGATTTGTAACCTATAATAAAAATTGTATATACTGTGTATTGTGCTGAGAACCCGAAATGCGCTGCCTTCTTTGACTCTCACATCAACCCTCTGAGGCGGATGTTATTATTATCATCCTTATTTTACAAAATGGAAATTGTGCATAAACAAGGCAAAGCAATTTGGCACATGTCACAGAGCAATAGAGCTGGAATACTAATAGACTATTGTGGGCAAGGATAAAGGAACCTTGGCCAGAATAATAGAGCTGCTGTGAACACAAACACAGGCTTGTTTACTTCGGGAGAAGTGTAAGATAACCAAATGCTCTGAGGAGCTGGGTGCACATAATGTCTCCCTTGCTAATACATGAACTTTAGAATCTATAACTTGGGGAATACAGCAGACTCCAGAAACAGAGTCCCAACGGACAGCTGAGCAATTGTTAAGGCAGCAATCATTCTTGGTGCCTGCAGGACTCGTATGGACAGTGAGTGACATTCAGCAGAGTTTTTCGCTTGTTCCACTAAGGTACACAGTATATATCAATCCACATTTAAAATCTGTTGTCACTTTGAACCCATGTTCAGCATAGGCTATATACTGTGCTATACATTATTATTAATTCACCAAATATTTTCTGTGGCTGGAAGATATTAGTATTAGTAATGCATAAATTTCATCCTCCTGAAACCCAATTTAGATCAAGTTTCTAAAGAGTTAATAAAATATAATACATTTTAATACTGCAAGTTTCAGAATAATACTTAACTGGCAGTAAGACTCCATACCTTGTATGATGGTATTTATGTGCTAAAGACTGACATGAAATGGAATTATGAATAATTCCATTGTTTAACATGATTTGATGAAAAATCTGTGGTTTTACTCTCCAAGTCCTAAAAGATAACATAAACATTCAGAGTATAAGGGAAACATTATCGATTTTTAAAAAGTTTGATATTTAATAAATTTTTGGTTTAATTTAAGAAGTGTTTTGAGACAAGGTCTTAATTTGTACTCCTGAAAAAAAAAACTTTCTATTGTAGATCAGGCTGGCCGTGGACTTGTGTCTACTTTCCTGGTATGCTGGGATTATAATAGAACATTATACATCTTAGAGGTCAAATAGTTAAAGTTTATTATTATTATCATTGTTATTATTATTATTATTATTATTATTATTATTGACAGGGTTTCTCTGTGTAACTTTGGGGCTTGTCCTGGAACTTGCTCTGTAGGCCAGGTTGGCCTGGAAGTCACATAGAGCAGCCTACCTCTGCATCCCGAGTGCTGGGATTAAAGGTATGTGCCGCCACCACCACCCAGCATAAAATAAGTATTTTAATGAACGTATCATCCTATAAATGCATTATCTTCAGGAAATGTTTTTGAAGAAGTGTATAGACATACTTACATTTCTGTTTGGTATTTTTATTGAATTAAACTGTAATGGCATCGCTCCTCTTCTCCCTCCAATGTGTCTCCCATCCTGGGCCTCATGCTCTCCCATATTCACCACGGAAAATCTTTAAGAATATTCTAGCCTACTAAACTCTAACCATCACTTAATGCTTCAATGGATGGTTTGTTTGGATCCATCCAGATGGGAAACATTTTCACAAACTCGGACAGTAATACTCAGTTGACCTTGGACTCTCACATCGTATTTTGTTGGGTCATCCATTGCATCTCAAGTGCTTATCTTTGAAACTGGGAGTAGTACAAACAAATGTCCTGTATCTGATTCTCAGACAATTATACACAAAATGAACTATTCTCTCAGCTTTGCTGGTTCCCTATCTTGCAAGCAGCAGATATAAACTTTTTCAGTCAATTACAAGAGCCAGTTTCTATAAGCTACTTTTCATTTATCTATTTGTATACCAATCTATCTGTCTATCTATCTATC
>LOEQ01012594.1:4528-21828 GCA_001685075.1 Bramus lutescens
TAATGGGCCAATCAGTTTATAATCTTGTGGAGATCTCTGTGTGATTTTCTTTGGTTCTTGCTGGCTGTGTGGTACTCGGTGGGACAGAAACCCCAACAAGCAAGCAGGCCCCTTATGCTACAAAATGGTACTGAAAAGTAAAATTGGTATTGGAACCTTCAATTTTACTTGAGAATATCTTCAAGCCATCACATACCATTTAATACCTACACTTTTTATGTGATGTCTTTTCCAAGCAGTACATAGTGATAAGAACACCCTTCCTCAAGAGGATAAAAGCAGAAGCATTTTAAAGAGAAAATTCTGATGATTGGGATGTCTAATTCCTGATATTTAGTCAATAGATCTTTGTTGAGCAAATGTGAAAAGATGAAGAGAAAACATTAAAATAGGTGAATTATGTTGTAAAATACTGCCCTGGGTTCTTCCTGACATTCATGTGTCTTTGACCTCTGAGTTTATGTGATATCCTCTTTTTCTCACATTGTACACAGTGTTTTTCAAGAAAAGATATGCATTAGGGTTTGTATATTTTAATCAGTCTTTAATACTTACATATTCAAAAGCAAACCAGAGATTTTTATAGATATTTCAACATCAGAAATGGTGCAAAATTTATATGGTGAAGAATGAGAAAATAAATGTGTTTGCTCTTGTCTTAGGGTCTGATGAACCTGATGAAATTCCCTGATTTTTCATTTGTGAATTAGGGAGATGACACTTGAGATCCCCCAAGTCACCTTTGCTGCTGTGATTCTGATTGCATCTCTCCATTTCCATGTAGGTAAAGGACATTTGAGCATTTAAAGCTAGGAGAGACTGATATGAAGGTTCACCACTGTCTTACTGTCCTCTCATAAAGACTATATCATGTGTCCCCAAGCTAACTTCATTACCCTTCAAAGACTCTGCAGAAAAGAATTACTAATTTGTCCAGGATGTGACTTAGGTGAGAAACTGCCATGTTTGGCAAGCATTTTTTCCTTTCTTTTTATTTAGTTGTGGGAATAAATCACTGAATATTTTCACATTATTATTTTTAAAAGATATATCTAAAACTACATAATTTTATGACTTAATATAGCATCTGAAGCAATATGGTCTTTCACTAATGGATAAATACATCTGAATTACCCACTACAGTGATATACCGGGTCAAGCACTATACCTAAAATAGAACTTGATGCCTCCTCAGAAGGCCAAGGCTTTGAGTACAAGAAACTTTTCTCAGAATGAGTTGTTGTCTGTAACCCTTACTCCTCTGTACCTCTAGACAGTAGTCCCAAGTTTGCTTCCTTGAAGTATACAAAAATGTCAGCTGTCATACACTTGCTAGATCACTTGATTTTTAGTCACCTTACAAATTATTACAAGGTATATTTTAAATCATGGTTCTCTTCAAATTTCTTCAAAGCATTTTAAATTTTACTTGCACAAGTTTTTAAAAAATGGAAGAAATTTTGGAAAGTATACGATCACTTTCAACACAGAATCACAGAGAGTCTTCTGAACTCAAGTAAGCATAGTTCCTATTAGGAGTCAATTAATGAAGTGTTTGCAGCTCTTCATTATTTATCATTCCCCTTTTCAACAGAAAACCAATATACAGGGCACAAAAGATTTTTCTAAAATAAAAAGACCGAATGTCACTTAAAAAAGACCAACTTTGTAGCAACATGTTCTTCAGTCAGATGTGCTCTGATCCTCTGTTTGGTGCTGTGAAAAAGTTTGCACACAGATTGTTCCTTGAATAGGGACAAAAATTAGGAACTTATTGCTGAGACTACGGTTTTATGGTCTGGGTGTATTAGTTGAAGACTCCAGAATTAACATGGTGTGTGTTTGGGGGAGAGAAGATTTGAGTTAATAAATATATTCTTTCTATTCCATTTTTCCAGTGTGATAATCATCCTGTTCATTTAACTTTCCCTAAACTGTAGTACCTTGAGTTTCTAAAGGTCTTTGTTCACAATCAAACATTGAAAAGAGAAGCTTCTCCTAATAATCCTGAGAATATTATTTCTCTATGGGTATAAATTCTATGGATATATACATGTTGTCTTAGATTAGGTTTCTATTGCTCTGAAGAGATAACATGACTAAGCAAACTCCTATAAAGGAAAACATTTAATTGGGCTTGGGTTACAAAGTCCATTATCATCACAAGCGGGGTGGGGGTCAGGATGACATGCAGGCAAACATGGTCCTGGAGAAGGAGCTGAGAGTTATACATTTTCAACTGAAGGCAGCAGAAGTTAAAATGACACTAGGCCTAGCTTGAGCATCTGAGACCTTAAATCTTGCCCTCACAGTGACACACTTTTTCAAACAAGGTCATGCCTCCTAATAGTGTCACTCCCTATGGGCTAAGCATTCAAACACATGAGTCTATGAGAGCCATTTCTATTCAAACTTCTCCAGAGGTTAAGTAGGATGTTTGACTTCATTTAAATTTAGTTAAGTAATGGTATTAAGTTCCCCCTTAGGACTTATGACTCCTCCAGTCATGAATTCATCCCTAGAGATTAGTGCTTAAAACAACCTAGAGATCCTTTCCTTGGCTCCCATAAGAATTATACCATTATTGCAGCAATGGACTTATCTTGACTGGTAGGTTGGTATTGTAAGATTGTTAATGTCTTTCTCCTCCAGAAGCCTACATATACTCTTTGCCATATATAATATAGTAAGCAGAAAAGATGTTTCCAGCCCAGTCCCTGCTTTATTTCTCCATATCTCATAAGCAAGGAGCAGAGGTAATATCTCAGAAGAAGGAGCAGAAAGAGTGTCAGAGCTAGAAGATGGAGTGAAAGTCTATAAAATGTTAAATTCTGTGCATGACACAGCCACTGCAAATTGTAGCTGCATTTATCTGCACTTAACTTACAAGACCTTTCAATAGCTAATTGTAGGTTCAGAAAGGGATCATGAGCCCTACCTCTCTTTAACTACTACTGGTTGCTGATAGATTCTAGAGTAAAGAGTTACCATTATCTTCATATATATACTTACTGATAAGCCCATTTATCTCCTCAGGATAGTCCCATACACATGGTCACTTACACAGCTACTGTGTGTCAATGGTCTTGTACCCTGTTTGTCACTTGTATTGGTTTAATAATACATTGATTGGCCAGGCAGGAAGAATAAACAGAGCAAGCAGACTAGGAGAATTCCTGGAAGATGAAAGGCTCAGTCTGCAGTCGTCACCCAGATGCAAAGAAAGCAAGATGAGAATGCCTTACTGATAAAAGGTACCAAGCCACGTGGCCAACACAGACAAGAATTATGCATCAATTTAAGATGTAAGAGTTAGTTAATAAGAATCCTGAATTAATAGACCAAGCAGTTTATAATTAATGTAGTCCTCTGTGTGTTTCTTTGGGACTGAATGGTTGCAGGACTGGGCAGGACAGAAACCTCTGTCAACAGATAGCACTTGTAAAATCTCTGTTTCCTAAAGAAAACAAATTACATGAATATGGAAGAGTAAAAACCATGGATGTGCGAGGGTTGATGGGTTGGGAGAAGAAAATGAGAGATGAAAGAATCAGAATACATTACTAAGTAACAGTAGCAAGTTCTCCTATAGGATTATCATCTTTTATGCATGAAATTGTCAAGGAACAATTATAATTAATAAAACACAGAAATATGCTTAAGATATTATGACAGACAGAAAATGCAAAGTCTGCAAAGATATATGAGAGGCCAGAGACTCAGGAAAATACTAATGCCACAGTTCAAATTTGATGACTATTAATTGCCAAATTTCTCTGTGTTCAGAGGAAGTCAGCCTTTTACTGCAGTCATGCCTAAAGTTATGAATGGGTCAAGCCACTCCACATGATCATTACTCAAATTTTCCCTGAAATTAATGTCAATCTTAATAAAGCTTTTTCACAAAAATACCCAGTAAAAGTTTTGGTACACTGTGTAGCAATTAAAGCCCAGTTATAGTGACATAAATAGGCAACTAAATGCTTCTTTATAACTCCATCATATTACACTGAGAGTTGCACCTTTTCCTCATGACACAGAAAATGTGTCAGTGTGTACCAATGATCTGAGGATGGTCACAGCCTCATCAGAGAGTATGCATTACCTAGTTCTCCTCAGTCTAATAGGTAACTATAGCAACTAGTTCATATGCTTTTCTTCTTATTATGTCTTTTCATTGTTAAAAATGACAGTAGGCCTCTCAGCTGCTAAAGAGGCCCATATGGGATCTTTAGGGCCATGTCACCCACAAAGAGCACAATTCTTCTTCTCTGAGCTCCTGTGATCTTTTACTAAGAAGGAATCTGGATGGAAGACTATGGATTAGAATAGTAAAACTGCCTCTTACTTGTACCCTTTTTGATAATATTGTTGTATTCATTATATTTGAGATGGTTTATTTATTTTGAGTGGAATGAAGGCTTCATTTAAAGTCATGAGGTGAAATTTAGGTAGGTTTCTCCCTGTTTTCTTTTTGGCTTGTCTTTTACTACTTGATTTAGGAATTTTGTAAGTGTCCTTTAATTATCTGATCCTTTAAAATGTATATAAATCTTTTCTCAGCCTGTTGTATGTTTTATAGCTCCAGATATGACTCTCTTTAGGACCTAAGGATCATCCCTTTGAAATATATCACTAAGGGAGAAGGACCCTGTCTCCCAGTCTCTCTAAGTAGACAAGTACCTAAATGAATGAGAACAAGTTGTCAAATCAGATGTCAGAATCACAGAGTAAAACATTTGAAAACTCAATGATGATTTAACATGCTCAACACATTTTGTTTTCTTGAAATGGAGCTGAGTCTATCTCCCCTAATCCTAAAAAACATGAATGAAGTCTTGCTCATTCTTATAACTTTGGGAGACATTTTAATTAACTGTGTTTTGCAGAAACAGCCTAGTTCCTACAATGGATAAAAAAAGGTAGAAATTTTTGGTGTGATGGTATAAACCACAGATTACACAGTACTTTTATGTAGGGTAGCTACTTTGAGCTTTCTGAGTTTTTAAAGGGAAATTAGTAGCTCTTGTCTTTATGGAATGGCATGAAGGGAAAAAAAAACTTTTCCTCAGTAGTTTTAAAGGTTTAAATTATCTTCCCATCTTTGCCTAAAATTCCGTCTCTGAAAGAGACTCAAATAATATCTACTCCTCCTCCTAGGGCTCAATGGCAAGCTGACATATGACTCTAAAGTTCACCTCTGGGAACCAATGTTTATAAGACTTACTCACACAGCTAAGGGTGGGAGGTAATGGGCAGGAGTATAGTTGACCTTAAAAAGTAGCCAAACTGGGAGATCTGTGCCAGCAAGAATGATGACTTCCTCCTGGCAACATAGGTTAAAATCCCTCCCTTCATACTTCTACCCACTACTTTCTCTAGGTCATCACCAAAGACCATGTGTAGTTAAAGCATAATTGCATACAACTTTTTGGGAAGGGTGGTTGGATACTCAGATGATGTCCATGACACTTCCCAATCCTTCTTCTATGAGATAAGGTGAGTAGACCCAGCATAACTTTTGAAGGTGGTGTAATTAGACTTAGAGGATCCTCTTGTACAACACCATCCATTCTAATTACCCAAAGCACTACGCTAAAAACTCTTATTCACAATGAAGTTCACCCCTATAATGTGCAACATTATTATGCATCTTTATATCATTGAAAACACAAAAGGACTTGGAGGGGGAAAAGCAAAAGTAAAAGTGATATAGAAACAGGATTTATGTCCAAATTTCATACACAAAATATTATTATCAATATTATTATCATTACCACTATTTTTTGAAGCAGGGTTTTTAGGTATAGCCTTGGCTGTAGCTGTAACTTGCTCTGTAGACCAGACTGGCCTTGAACTTAGAAATCCACCTGCCTTTGACTATCAAGTTCTGGGACCAAAGTCATATGCTAACAAGTCCAAAAGAAAAGTTAATGCTTTACAGATGTCAAGAATAGAAGAGTAGAATATAGAGAACAAAACCAATAAAAGAAAATGCTTAGAAAGACTATCAGAAGCACTCCAGCCAGGAAACAGGTAGAACTACACCTATCCCTCCATTCTTCCAAGTCCAATCTGTCTCATCCACACCTCTGCAGAATACTTCCAACAGCCTCACACCCATATCGTCTCTAGCAGAAGCCACAGAGATTCCCTTTCTGACTCTAACTGCCTTTCCAGTCTCATTTCTTTTCCCCAGCCCCCACCTTCATTAGGCACTTCCTGTAAGGTCACAGCCCACTCTGCTCAGGGAAGTGGGTAGGCTAAGACCAGATCTTCACCTCTCCCTTAGCTCCTGCAAATTGAAACCCCTGGTCTTTTTCCCTCATTTTTTTGATTCTTTGTGGGTTTCACATCAAGCATCTGTCTCACTTATCTCTTTGAACACTTGCTTCTCCCCTGTGCCCATGAGACCTCCTCCCAAAACAAAACAAAATTTAACAGAAGAGTCTAATCATGGAAGCTGTAGTGTGGCCTGCTGAGTCACACAGTTTACCCTTTCATCCACTCATCTTTAGTTACAAAGATAGTATGATAGCTATGAGTTACTGGTTTGGTTTGAGACCTTTGGCTTCTGCTGCACTATCTATTATGGGCTCTCTCTGGGGCTTCTTTTGGATATCCTGTTGTTGTTCTGTGTCATGGAGACCCTGCAGTTTTGGATCTGTAGGTTTCTCCATGCCACTTGCTTCAGTGATTCATAGATGAGGTTAATGTTGGGATGGGCCAACTCATAGCTCTAGTTCTGGACTTGGTGATAGCTGATTCATCAGAGCATTTCCTCATAATCACTACCTGGAAGAGTTCTCAGCCCTACCTGGATAAGTTCACCCTGTGCAGCCTGCAGCAAGGGGTAGGCCAGTTCTCCCCATCCCCAGATCTGGTCCCTACATACCATACCACCAGGGCGAGTTGTACTGTTTTGCCCAAGTGAGGTGTCCTCTTTCCCAAGTGCTAGAGGAGTTATACAATGTGGGTGTGGATCAACTCCCCTGCTCTTATTTCCTCAGAGATTACTCAGCTGTGTCCCCTATAATAGGTTCAGCTCTAGTGTGCTGCCCTGGTGACTTGTACGTACATGTGAGCGGGGCCATATTTCCCGAGTGCAGAGGGATGTACAAGGATTTAGAGGCCGGGCCTTTGGTTCTCCCCTGAGAGGTGGAGCCAGTTCTCCTCCTGCAGCATTCAGCAAAAGTTAGGGTCATCCATTTCAGGGATACAAAATGGTGGTACTGGCTCACAACATTCCCTTTAATCCCATGGTTTTATCTTTAGGAGTGCAGCAGAACACCTTCTGAGGTCTACTCTCACTGCAACCATGTATTACCATCCTAACTTCCCTTTTGTTCATGTTTACTTTATCCCATTCCCCAACTCCAGGAGGTAGTTTGTATAAATTTGCAGGCCAACTACTGCCAGGGAATCAAGTAGGCTAACTGCAGGTCTTCAGTTTTCCCTCCATTTCTCCAAGTCCAATCTCCCAGTCTCATGCCCTGCTCTGTAGGAGAATATCAGCTACAGTCTGCCTTCCCCTACTGCACCATCTCCAGTTAATCATACAGATCTACTCCAAAATTCCTTCCTCCACCAATTGCTTTGTTACAACCCCAACACCAGGAGGAACTCTGTAGGAACCTGGTAGCCACTATGATCAGGGAAGCAAGTAAGCTAACTGCAGATCTTCACCTCTTCTTCTATTCCTCCAAGTCCAATTCCCCTGTTTCATACTTAGCTCTTCAGCAAACATTCTACTGTGACTTCTCCTCATTTTCTGCCCCTATTTCTAGGGAACTAACTAAGAAGATCCTGGTGAAACATTCTGATTCATTCCCTTTTGTGAATCCCCCTCACGACACGCAGCCCTTTCTTAGTCCTAAGTCTCAGGTCAGAATAACGAGAAACATATTTTACCTGGAAACCCCTGTGCCCATAATTATTATGAAAAATGAAGATTTTCCTATAGGTAACACACAATCACCACATTCTCCTAAGAATCACGGAGGAAACAGAAACCAATGAAAAAAAAAGCCACCTAACAAAAACAACATCAGATAGTACCACCTAGTCTACAATCTTGCCAACCTAAGAGGCCTAGAATAAAAGCAGCATTAACAGCAGCCAGAACATTATGTATCTACTAGAGCCCAGAAACTCTACCATAGCAGGCCCTGAATATTCCAACAAAGCTAAAGCATAAGCAAAAAAGTTTAAAACAGCCTTTATGGGTATGATAGAGTTCCTTAAAGAGGAAACAAATGATTCTCTTTAAGAAATGTATAAAAACACAAAGAAACAGTGGAAGGAAATGAAATAAGTCATTCAAGACCTAAAAGTTGAAATAGAATCAATAAAGAAAATGTATTCCAAGGGAAATCTGGAAATGAAAAATTCAGGAACTCAAACAAGAAGTTCAGAGTCAAGCTTCACCAGTAGAATACAAGAGATGGAAGAGAAAGTTTTAGACATTGAAGAAAAGATATAAGAAATTAAAACTTTTGTCAAATAAAATGTTAAATCTGAAACAAAAACAGACAGACAAAAAAACTCTAGTACTGTCCCAGAAAATCTGGGATACCAAAGAAAGACAATATCAGAGAGTAATTGTAGATGAAGAATAGAGAACAGAGAAAAATACAAGTCAATGGCACAGAAAATACTTTTAACAAACTCATAGAAGAAATCTTCCTTAACCTAAAGAAGAGAACATCCATCAAATGACAAAAACCATACAGATTATCAAATAAACAAGACCAAAAATACAGTTCCCTTGGTACATAAGGATAGAGAAAATCCCAAGTAACAAATAATTGTAGAACTGTTAGAATTACAACTAACTTCTCAATGGAAACTCCAAAAGCTAGAGAGGCCGGGAAGAAGTAGAATCTAAGAAAAAATAAATGTCGGCCTCCAGTACTATACCCATGGAAATTTTCAATTACCATACAATAACAAATTAAGTTATTCCATGATAAAACTATATTTAAGCAGTATCTATCTGTAAATTCAACTCTATAGAAGGTGATAAGAGGTGAAACACAACCTAAAAAGGTTTAATATATTCAAGAAAATGAAAGACATAAATAATAAAAAACCATTAAAGTCAAAAGAAGGGAAGCACAGATACATACACACCAAAGATAAAATAGCAAGAATCAATGATTATTGGTCATTCATATCTATCAATATCATCAGTCTCAATTACCCAATAAAAAGACAGACAAACAGAATGTATAAGAAAAAAATTGATTCATCACTCTGCTTCTTTTTTTTCTTCAAAGCACAGAAGCAAAATCCACAGAATTTATTTTAAATAAAACAATTAAAAAATAAAACTAGGGAGTGACATACACAGAAAAGGGCAATAGCCCTACTTCTTTCAGGCAAGACATCTAACCATCAAGGATAGATATCACCTCAGAGTAAAGAGTATGAAAAAATATTTTAAGCAAATGGACCTATGAAACAAATTAATGTGGCCATTAAAAATAGATGTCAAAGAAAAACTAATCAGAAGGGATAGAGAAGGACACAATATAATCATCAAAGGAAAAAATCTACCAAGAGGACATTGCAATGCTTAACATCTATGCTGCAAATATAAGTGTTCCCAAGTTTGTGAAAGAAACTCTGCTACAGCTTAAAACACATATTGACTCTCACACACTGACAGTAGTAGACTTCAGTACTCCACTCTTGCCAGTAGGTCAGTCATCCAGACAAAAATTAAACAGGGAAATGCTGTAGCTCACTGAATGAAGCTAAAGCAAATGGACCTAACAGATATTTACAGAACATTTAATCCAAACAAAAAGAAATATACTTTCTTTCCAGCAAATCATGGAACTCTCTCCAAAATTGGTCACATACTTGGACACAAAACAACTCTCAATAGATGCAAGAAAATAGAAATGATACCCTTCATTCTATCTGATGATCATAGGTTAAGGCTGAATATCAGCAACAACCAAAAAACTTACAAAGAGAATGGAAAATGAACACTGCTCTACTGAATGACTACCGTATAAAGATTGAAATTAAAAAAGAA
This sequence comes from Bramus lutescens, assembly GCA_001685075.1. Classification (NCBI taxonomy): domain Eukaryota; kingdom Metazoa; phylum Chordata; class Mammalia; order Rodentia; family Cricetidae; genus Bramus; species Bramus lutescens. The sequence continues at coordinate 14,574 of LOEQ01012594.1, forward strand.
ATTAAAAAAACTATTTAGAGTTTATAGAAGATGAAAGCATATCATACCCAACTTATGTGTCAAAACAAAGGCAGTTCTAAAAGGCACTGAGTGCCTACACTTAAAAAAAAAAACAAACTGGAGACATGGAAGCTCAAGAACAAAAAGAAGAAATCACATCCAGAAGTAGATGAAAGAAATAATCAGAAGAAGTATATGGCTAGGAATCATCAATCTCAGGGACAAAACCAATAAAATAGAAGTGACAAAAACAATACAAACAGTTAATGAAAGGAAGCTTGGCTTGTTTGATGAAAGTTGATAAGATTGACAAACCCTTATCCAAAGCAATAAAACAGTGGAGAGAGAATTTCCAAATTAACAAAAGCAGAAATGAAAAGATGGGCATAACAACAGTTATCAAGGAAATTCAGAGAATCAAAATTTTTTACTCTTCCAAAATTTAAATTTCTAAAAGAAACTGATAATTTTCTCAAAAGTTACTACTTACCAAAGAAAAATCAAGTTCAAATAACCAATTTAAAGAGATCCTTAACCACTAGAGAAATACAGAAACAGTCAATAAATGTCTCACAAATAAACAAACAAACAAAACACCCAGAGACAAATGGTTTTAATAAAGAATTCTACTAGAATATGAAAAATATTGACGCCAATAACCATCAAATTAACCAACAATAAAGAAATAGAAATTTGCTCCATTCCAGTTATGAAGCCACACTTACAGTGATACCAAAATCACATAAAGGACCAACAAAGAAACCAATTTCAGTAAAACAATGCAAAATACTAAAATACTAGCAAACCAAATCTGAGAACATATCAAAAAGATCATCCATCACGATCAATTAGGTTTTAACCTAGAGGTACAGAGATGGCTCAATATTTGCAAATTGGATAAATGTAATCCATTATATAAATAAACTGAAAGACAGAGACCACATGATCATCTCATTTAATAGAAATATTATAGCATTTGACAGATTCCATAATCCTTCATGATAAAGCCCTGGAAATTAGAGATACATAGAAAAGGCAGTTTACAGCAATGCCATAGCCAGCATTGACTTAAGTGGGCTGAAACCCAAATCTATTTTATTAAAATCAGGGATGACAAACTTGTCCACTCTTTCCATACTTATTCTATTTACTACTTGAAGTCATAGCTAGAGCAATTAAACAACTGAAGGAGATTAAGGGCACACATATTGGAGAGGAATAAGTCAAAGTTTCTATATTTGCAGTTGATATGCTAATGTGTGTGTGTGTGTGTGTGACAAAAAAATCCACCAGAAAACAGATATAATCACAAAAAAATCCACCAGAAAACAGATATAATCAGCAAAGTATCTAGATACAAAACTAACTCTCAAGGGTTATATACAAAAGACAATATACAAAAGACAGTCAGACTGAGAATGAAATAAGGGGAAAAAGTACCTTTCACAATAGCCACAAATAATATAAATTATCTTGGGGTAAATCTAACCAAGCAAGTAAAAGATTTGTATGATTAAAAACTTCAAGATTTGAAGAAAAAATGAAGAAGATATCAGAAGATGGAAATATCTCCTATGCACATGGGTTTGCATGTCATCTTAACAAAAGTAATCTTCAGATTTTATGCAACCCCCATTAAAATTCCAACATAATTCTTCCCAGAGCTTCAGAAGAAAATTTTAAGCTTTATACAGAAATATAAAAACCTAGGTTAGCTAAAACAATTCTGAATAATAAAAAGGCTACTTAAGGTATCACTCTCCCAAATTTCAAGCTTCACTACAGAGATACAGTAATAAAAACAGAATGTTGGCACCAAAACATACTGGTTGATCAATGGTGTTTAAACCAAGACTGAGATGAAAATTTGCACAACTATAGAGACCTGATTTTTGATAAGGTGACCAGAGATAGACACTAGATAAAAGACAGAATCTTCAACACATGGTGCTTGCCAAACTGGATGACTGCATAAAAGAATGCAAATAGATCCAAAGCTACAGAAAACTCAAGTCCAAAGAGATCAAAGACCTCAACATAAAAGCAGATTCACTGAACTTGATATAAGACAAATTGGGAACAGCCTAGAACTCATTGGCATAGGAGATTTTTCTGAACAGAAGACTGTTAGCACAGGCACTATGATCAACAGTTAATAGTTGAGATCCCAAGAAACTGAAAAGCTTCTACACAGCAAAAAAAAAACCCAAAACTAAACAGCAACAACAACAAGAACAACAACAAAAACAGTCATTTTTACAAAGACTTCTTTTTCCATTTTCCTTTTTTTGGAAATGGATTTTTTCATACAATATATATTAAGTTTTCCCTTCACCTTACCCTCTTGAATTTGAAACTGAAGTAAAAAAAAATGTGAAGAAGAGACAATGGCTACCAATTCACTCCTACATTGTTATATTAGAAGAGCAATTTTGCCATGTTCTCCTTGTCTTAAAGACTTACCTTAATGCCAGACATTATTGGCAATGATATAACTAATTTTAAATCAATATTGTCTTTCTTATTATATAGCATAATGAAAGTAGTTATTTTAATAAAACATCTCTTGCTATATAACCTTCATATTTTCTCTTAGGTTTAATGGGTTTATTTAACCTCTTCGGTTAATGAAAGCAACCTATTTGAGTAATGTATCATAATAATACAATAGTAATGTATTAAATTCTGAAATGAACGTGGATTATTCATGTTGCTTGTACCTGGAAATTTTCCACTACTACCTCAGTAAACATCATGGATGCTTTGCAGTCCCCAGAATCAAGTAAGCAGTGCGCATTCCAGCTCACAGAGACTAGTTTATCTAGAATGAAAGTAAATTGGATTTATAATTTCATGAGCTTCCTTTCTAGCACAAATAACCAACAAATTATTTTACTGTTTAGCAATCACTTAATAGAGTAATAGTAACTATAGAGCAAAGATTAGATATCATTATCTCATCAATACAATTTTCATAGCTCCAAACTTAGTTTTATGCGATGCTATTTTTTGCCTTTAAGCAGACTTTAGTTAATTTCTGAAAAATAAGCATTTTTATAAATTGTTTCTCTGCTTAGAAGAGTTGCTGTACTCTTCAGAAGTCTAAACATTAGTCCCCCAAGCATCTAACTAATGGAAGACTTTTCCTTCTGACTAATTGGCACTTACACTTTCAGAATTAGAAAATATACAAAAAGGATCAGAGAAAACCAAAACCAAAGCAAAACAAAAACCAAGAAAACAACAGCAACAACAACAAACATTCTGTATATCTTGGTTAATTTATCATTATTATGAAAATGCTCATGTATTTGAGGTATTTTGCTAATAAAGGTGCCTTTTGTCAGAAACATCACACAAGGCTTTATTAGTTGCCTCTACTTTTGTTTCCAGTAGCCTCAGAGATAGCATTACTCTGCTCTCTTTGTTCAAGTTTATAAATGCTTTTTGTAAAATGAAATACAATCTGCTTTGTGTATCTCCAATAAGAGCTACAGAATGAACCAATCTACATAATTATGAAGAATTAACTAATAATAAATTTTATTTATTTTTGCATTGTTAAGGGTTAAACCTGGGAACATCTTGCATGGTAGTCAAGTGTTCCACCAATGAAATCCATCCCTGGGCCACTCTAATGGATCTCATCTACGTGTATTAACAAAGACCTAACTTGAAAGACCTTTTACTCATATATAATGCCCCATCCGCACTATGCTTTAGATCATCCTAACTGGGAACATCTGCCCTTTCACTCTGTCCTTCTGAATTAGAATGACTTAACTGACTAGTGCTCTATTGTTTTCAAAGAAAGAAATTGTTAGTGAGTTGTGGCTCTCACTTAGTCTGTGGAGGATTACTTTTCTTCTTTTCAAGATGAGAAAATTCTTAAAGGTATTTTCAAAAATGATAAAGCTTGTCTTTTATATTCAGTAGAGTAGATGGATTAAAAAACAACATCAATGATACATTAATTTGAGCTTAATGTTAGCTTTCATTGAAGCTGAAGCAGATCTCTAACACCAGGTAGCTCTAGAATAATTCTGGATTTGCTAAAGTCACTTTTGAGTACACAACCTTAATCCCAGTACTCAGGAGGCAGAGGCAGATAGATTTTAGAGTTAATGGCCTGCATAGTTTACAGGATGAGTTCTGGAACACCCAAGGCTACACATAAAGAAACTGTCTTGAGAAACATACAAAAAAGGCCAAAAGAGGAATTTCCTGAATTGTTTATCTTAAGTGGCAGAAGGCCTTTAGCTCAATGTCTTGTCACTGATTCAACTTTATAGGAAAAAAACTGCTTCAGGACACAGCATTCCAGCATGCACTAGAAATTAAAATTTTTCAGTAACTATAAGACAGTCTTTAGCAATTTATGCTTAAGTCTTCCCCCACCTCCGCTGGAACACTCTACAGTCACAGCTGTCTCTGTTCCTCCTCTGCACCTGTCAGCTGTTTCAAAACAACGTCCTTCAAGAATATTTCCAGTTAATATTAGAGTAAATGAATGAAACCAGGGATTTCCAGAGTGCTTCCCATGCGAATCATTTAGTTTCAAAAAATTATTATTTTTTTTAAAGATAAACAATTATGTTTTTATTTATTATAAAGGGAAAACTCACAAAACCAGAACTAGAAGTCCAAGCTCAGCTGTGCAGTGAGGGAACCACAGAGAGAGAGCACCTGGGCCTTTCACCCATTTATATCCCCCAGAAAGTCACACCCTAACTTAGTCCCACCTGTTAAAGATAATTGGTTAACAAGACTTCTTTGTCAAGCCCAGGTCATCCATGCCTTCTCTTTGAAAGAAGGGACTTCTGTGCAAATGAGAACAAAGGCAGCTGAACAACTACTGAACTCCCAATGTCTTCCCACTAAATTACAAGGAAAAATAATTAGTGCTTTGATCCCAGCAAGAAACCCATCTTTCCAAACAGTGAGCACTGATACAGCCAATATCACGTGTTGGGACACACATCTGAACCCTGTGCTTCTTAAACACAGAGGCTTCTGAGTGAATCACAACTGCTAATATAGAAGAGGAAAATCTTGCTGCACTAACTTCCATTTCTTAGAGAAAATATTTATGGCGTTTAAATAACAAAGTTTGCTCTCCTTAGCTTTTTCTCTTTGGAGGTAAGATATAAATACAGCCATCTGCATATTTTTTTTGATGATGCTTAAGTCGGTGTGGTATTCTTTGCCTCTTTCAGTTGAAGCTGCTTTATACATTTAGATTAGCTGATCACATTTTCATCTCTCCTTTTCTGATCGGAATGGATTTTAGCTGTACAATATGGCCTTTGGGAAAGACATCACATCCCTATAATCCACTTCACATAAATACACAGATAATTTTTGTTACCATCTGACACATACTCAGAGAATCTCTGTCATCCACTCCTGTTCATTTTCCTCTGTTCTAAGGCTGTCATTGTTCAGTCTCTTGTTACATATTATTGAATCTATTGAATGTCATGAAAATGAAATCACTTCTGTAATTATTTTATCCTGTTTGCTTTGGCCCTAGATAAATCTATGATAAATAACAAATATGTGATAAATAGATAAATATATGATAATTCATCTATTTATACAACTATTATTAGTCTTTTCTAATTTTAAGTATAACAGATTTAAGCTAATTCTTTCAAAATTATTGGGTTTCTTGAGTTGATGGACTTATGAGTTACATGCAATTTAGTGCTGCCATGAATAAGGCCCTTGGGGCCTTTCCATGCATGTTTTTTGTTGTTTATTTCATTTTCACGATCATTCACTACCGTTTTCTTTAGAAAAATTATCATTGGAGTTTGAGGGCTACATATTAAATGCATGTTTATCATGAAAGAATAACATGTCAAAGTTGTGTGAGCAGTTTTATATTTCTGCCATCATTAAACTTCTATTGAAGTACTTTTTGGTTAATATGTGGAACTGAAAATTGTGTTCTCTGATACCTGAAGGAGTTGAGGTAGCTCAGTTCCTTTGTGGCCCATTGCCACCCTTTCAATTCTGAAAACATGGCTATCTCACAGTGTTAGTGTTCAGTAACATGAATTTTCACAAGTCATCAATACCAGAGAAAGTAGGAAACACAGGCATATAGTCCTTTATGCAGGAAGATCATCTAGGATGATGGTATGAGATCTTGGTAACAGATACACTGTAAACTTTGAACAGTTCTACACTGTCTTGGCCAGGATATTTCCAAACAAGTACTACAAACAATCTTTCTATAAAGCAACCTCTGAGACCAAGATATAGGACTGGATGTTCATCTTCTGGGCACCTGAGAGTGCACCACAGACAGCAAAATAATCTATACCAGCTCCAGTGATGCCATCAAGCAGTGGTTATTAATTGTGTCCTGCTTTTCTGGTTTGGACAGTGTGCTTACTGTCAGAAGTCAAGGTAAGGGCAGTTCTTTGCTCAATAGGCAAGTTTTTCCAAGAAGAAAACAAGCTACATATGGAGTATCTATTGTGCCCATAATTCTCTGAGGAGTAGATCAGTGCTTCAGGGAGCAGTTGTATCTCACTTCAACAGGGTAAGTTACTAAAACATTTAAATGCCATATTCTGTAGGTATTAAAAGTGTTTGAATACTACCTATCTATATGAAATACATCTTTGTGTATCTAGAAAACCTAACTAATGTAAACATAATAAACATGGGAGATAATTAACATGTAATCTTTAATAAACTTTATAGCTTAAAGACCAAAGCTCCACATTATAAAATAAACAATCTGACAATATATAAAAATATCTTAACTAGAGGTAGAAATATACAGTGCAATAAGACAAAAATAACTTTAATTCTCATCAATATACAAAACATACTGAACAGAAGTAGAAACATTCATATAGTATGAGAAAAATAACCTTCTATTTTTGTCAATATGCAAAAATATTTTAAATATATTTAGAAATATATAATATAGCAAAAGTAATTTTAATTTTGCATCAATATACTAATTATCTTAAACAGGAATAGAAAAAATTATATTGAATCAAGATAAAAGAATACATAAAAGGGCAAATTGTCTAAAACTGATTAGTTCCTATATGATAATCTACTTTATCATCCTATTCTATGTCTCCCCCTTTTTTCTATTTCAAATGCGATTACTGAGCCTAATTTTTTAGATTTATTTATTTATTAAATATTTCTACCTTCTCCCATTTCCCTCCTACTCCCTCCACTCCCCCTCCCTCTCCAGTCCAAAGAGCAGTCAGGGTTCCCTGCC
>LOEQ01012595.1:0-14413 GCA_001685075.1 Bramus lutescens
CTGTGCTCCATTTCCACGGGTCAGGAATGCACTCACCCCTCCGATGGATGTTCTAGTACCGGATCAGGGCCCCTTCCTGGCCAGGGGACCTCACAGACAAAGGGTCTACCTTGCTTCTGCAGGCTATTGAAACAAAGGAACTCCCGCCTGGTTGAACTCCCCTCCCTTTCCCAGTGCCCAAACAGGTTGAGCTGGGGTATCTATGGCCCTGAAGAAGGAAGGGAGGAGGTGCCTGAATGCAAGCTGGGATGGGGTAGGAAGGTAGGGATAGTAGCCGGGGTTCCACACTGAGTTCTTGATGCTCGATTAAAAATTCTATTTTCCCCAGTGGATTGTGTCCCCTCTCCCCACCACCCGGAACAGTTAAGTTATATTCAGTACCATTCCATTCACTGCAGTCGTCATTATCTTCCTCAAAGTGCTTTCTGGGTACCCTCATTATCCCCCAACAAAGTATCACTGTGACGCCAGGTGGTGGGAGAGCTGCTAATGATAGATCTAGCTTCACAGTAAGACACAGTCACTCTGCAGCCATCACAGTGCCCAAGCACTTCCTAGCCCTGAGGAGGATGCTGGCCTTATGCAGCTCTTGCAAAGGCACTGATTATTGTCTGTGCACAGTGGCTGTTTTTCACCCAGCACTTGTAAATCTCCTTGTTGTCAGCAATCATGTTAAGACAGGAGAAGCTTTATTACAGTGAGCCACTTATCAATTCATGCTTTCTATTTAATGGGAACCCATCCCACGACCCCATTCCAATTCCTGGAAAAGGACTGAAGTGAAGCTGAAGATAATCATAGAGATTAGACAATCATGTAGGCGGAAACTGTAGTCCTTAGAGGAGCCTATTTGGTTGCACTCTCTTTCCTAATTAGCTGCTAGAGACATTTGCTTTATTCAATTTGTTCTCTATCACTGAGAAAAAAATTAATGCGGACTAGATAGCTGTGGTATCAGGTATAACCTTCTCCTGGTATTTAGAACTATTTTTTAAGGACTATGATGATATATGGACTAAGGAACATTTTTGAACTTGAGGGTGATTCCTAGTTTTGAAGAGTTGCACATTCTTGGCTCACCCGTGGCACACCTACCTTTGTGGATCTTCTTGGCTCAGTTTGATCGCATTCCTTAGACTGTCAACTCCCCATTTGCAGCAATTAAATGTTGAAGTGTCTCGCTGTGTTATTGTGGTTGTGAGGTCAACTCACTTCTCGTGCCCCTTTTACCCCCACAAAAGAGAGCCGTTTGTTATACATTTAGAGTCCAAAAGTCCTTATATTGCTCTTTGACTACTGAAGGAGAATTCTCTTCTTGGTAGGGGGAAAGCAGCAAATCAAAAGAGGATTTCACTCAAGAAAGTATATATAATATGAAAGAAATTGCTGGGAGGTCAAGGTCACTGTGTGCATTGGAACAAGAGGAAGATAAGATCTATTATTTTGATTTTTTCTCTGTATGCTCCAACTTACTAGACAGCATCTTACAGTAAATAATATGGATTAATACGTGTTTATCATAGGCAGGGGCTTTCTCACTAATTTGTTTTTCTGTTTTGATTCCCCTCATTTGTTGACTGTGTCTCAAAACCTACTTATTAGGTACTTACTATATGCCAGGTACTCCTAGGAATCATCAAATCCATCTCCAGATATTCAAGCAATAGCTGATTAGTCCATGAAATTAGTATTCGGGAAGGTAGACAGAAGTATCACATGTGCCCCTTCTGACTTACAACCTCTTTGGAGATATGAGAAACACAATGAAAATAATTAATTGTTTAACGGTTGTTCAGGTACCAACTGCATGAACATGGGGTCTGAGATGGCCAGACCTTGAAGGAAGGTTGTCCCAGAGGAGAATATGAGTGTGGACACAGTACACAGAGAACACATACTAAAGGAATCTGGTAGCCATGCTAGGTTAAGTTGATTTGCTCCCCCGTGTCCTTCTGTGCCTCAGTTTCTCTTTCGTGATGTGGCAACGAAGATAGTGGTGACCACACAGAGTTGTTTATAACGATGAGCTGACCCGAGCAGAACACTTAGTCAGGGCCAAGAAGACAGAAAGCGCGCCAGTCATTATTATTTTCTGTTATGACAATGACGAGAGGTTAGGTCCTGACACGTGAGCCTGATCATGCAAGAAGTGTGATACTACCAATAGTTTAAGCAAGGAAAAAAGTTGGGTGTGATGGGTCTTGCTTGCTTGGGGACTGGGGCAGGAATTTCACCTTGAGATTGAGGCTAGTCTGGGTAAAGAGTGAGACCCTGTCTCAAAATCAATAGATGGAGGAGGAGGAAGAAGCAAATTCAGAAGAAGAAGAAATAGGAGGGAAGGACAGAGGAAGTTGAGCAAGGCCGTCTTTGTTGAAATAAGTCTGAGAAAATAATGTGTCTGCAATGATAAGGGAGATTGTAGATATCCTCTTTTATGGTTTGTTTCAAATGAGCTTTAAAAATTTCCATTGCTTGGCTATGATAGAATTATTCAAGAAAAATGAACATGATTTCCCTCCAAGTTTCACATAGTGTAGAATTGTGAAATATGTTAAAACGTGATAGAGTATAAAATGATATGGAGACAGATGAGGGTAGGTTGCCGACCTTCTGGAGGGGCTTCTCCAGAAAGACCAAGTCCTTGGTGTAATCTGTAATCCTCTCACCTCTGTCTCCTGAGGTCTGGGATCCTGCTCTCTTCCTGTCACTGCTATCCTGGTCATTCTGTTTAGTTTAACACAGTTAAGTAGATCCCCTGCCTCAGTTCTGCATTGCTGCTATTCTGCATTCCTCCTATTCTGTCTTTATCCTTTAGAGCATCCCTTCTTGGGACGTCTGGTTACCATAATGTAGAGGAAGTTTCCACACTCTAGGCAATACGCATAGCCAGGCACCCTTGTGGTTTGTTATATAAGATGATCAAATGTTTTCCTAATTGGAAGGCAGGGTAGTAGTTATTCTACCTTCCCTGCTTGCCTTCCATCTTTGATGCAACTGAGTGACAAATGGCCTTTGTGACTGGTCCAGAGAGGTCCAAAAGGTTACTTACTGTCCCAACATCTCAGGGCCTTGAAAGGACTTGGCATCACCTAATCTCTGAGAATCAACTCTTCCAACTTGCTGCCATCCTTATTCTCCTAAATGGACCACTCTTTGGGATCCATGTTTCTCATAAAGGAAGATAGAGAATAGTCATCTGTGCTCACTAAGACAAATAATAAAGGCAAGGAGGATGAGAAGAATGTTGGTATTACAGAGAAACATTATTCTATTGAATGAATCCTTTGAAAATATGTTGGTGGACAAATTAATTTTTCCTTTTGAGAAACTTTAATGAGTTTTAAGCATTATATTAGACTTAAAACAATAGTGTACCTTAATAGTCTAGAAGGAAACAGTATATTTTAAAGAAGAGATAGATGAATGAGGTAGATTTGGATAGGGTTCACACTGCAGAAAAATGCTATCATGTTTATGGGTACTTATAGAAAAACAGTTCCAGGAGATGAGGCTCAAGGACAGTCCTGAAAGAAAGTAGAGGGAATTGTGTGATTATTCAGGCAAGAGGATCCCAGGCTAAAGGCAGGAAGAGAAGAGACTTAAAGGAGTTTCTTTGGCCTTCTTCGGTATTGTACATAAACCAGAATAGCCTGAGCAGTGGGATTAAATATGCAGGTGCAGGCTGGGGTGATGGCCCAGTTGCTAAAGTGCTTGTTCTTCATGGGGAGTTTGATCCCTCAGGACCAGGGTATAAAAGCCAAGTGCTGGACTCCTCGTAATTCCAGCAGCAGGACGGCAGAGATATGAGGATCATCTTGCCAACTCTGAGAGATTGACGTTCACGGAGAGACCCTGCCTCTAGAAACAAGATGGAGAGAGCAATTAAACACACACACGTACTCTCTCTCTCATACACACACACACACTCGCGTGCACACACACACACACTCACACACACACTCTCATACACAAACACACAACACACATACGCATGCTAACCTGAGATCATATCAGGCACCATATTCTAAGCTATGGTAGGATATTTTATTTAAAATTTATTTTTGTTATTGCTATTATTTTTGTTGTTGTTGTTATTGTTGAGACAGGATTTCATGTAGCCAGGACTGACATCAGACATTTGATCCTCCAGCCTCCACATCCCAAGTGCTAGGACTACACAACAGTTGTGCTCCACCATACCTGAAAATTTTAACTATTCCATAATACACATATGAATTATATGTTCATGGTATCATAGCACGAGTTTTAGAAACATGCATACATGTTATCATGTTTAAGTTAGAGTGAACATGTGTTCTCATTTTTCATTTTTTACTGTGAAAGCTTTGCCTTCCTTTTTTGAAGCGGACAGTGCATTGCTCTGTGTGATTGCCTGGTTACGCTGTAGCATCCCAGAACAACTTCTTTTCTCCACCTGCCACTGATAAAGCCTTTCTCCATCTCTCTTCTCTCCACCCTCCATAGATGGGATTTTGATTTACCATGAGTGAGAAGCCATTGCAGGGTTTGAGAGAGACTCTCTGTGGATGTCACAGGAATGTGACTCCAGTTTAAGTAATGACCACTGTGAATTTAAATACATCTATATTATCTCTGCTAAGGAAGATGTGAGTGGATATATATCCTCAGGTAAAATAGTAATCTGTTGATTTCAAAGGACTAGAGGCCTTTCGATGAAAACTATGATGTAGAATTATTATTTTAGCATCTATCTTTCTGAAATGAAATTCCGAAATGAAAAATATATTTACCTGTATCCTAAATTTCTGCATCTTGGATATTTTGAAAATTTCTTCTTGATTCTATAAGATTGATTTTGGATGCTCCTTTCTTCTTTGACAAAGGGACCTACAACTTCCCAGAAGTTCAAACCTAACCTAGCAGTGCTAGAGAAATGGCTCAGAGGGAGAGAGGTGGCTCAGAGGTTAAAGGTACTTGCTGCTCTTGCAGAGGACCAGGTTTGATTCCCACCACCCATATGACAGCTCACAACCATCTGTAACCCAGATTCCAGGGCAATCTGAGGCCCACCATTGGCCTCCATGGGCACTAAGCATTCAAGTTGTACTTATACATAAATGGAGGCAAAAAAACCCTACACATAAAATTTTTTAAAAATTATTTAAATAATAGATACATCATTGACTCTTAGAATGAAAAGAGAGTATAGCCATCTCCTGATCTGTCATTCATTCACAAACCAATTTCTATACAGGGGTGACTTAAAACCAATTTCTAAGCCACACACAGAATCCTATCCATGTAGTCCCAGCTATTCTGGTGTCTGAGGCAAGAGGATCAACTGAACCAGGAATAAAAAGTCATCCTGAGCAATGGAATGGGACCTCCATTGCAAAAAAGAGCAAACAAAGCAATTCTTTGCTATGCAAACGGTGCGCTTCTAATGTATAAGCCATCTCACGTGTGAGTGTGTTTTTGTGTGTGTGTTGGGGTAACTGTCAGTCTAGGAAAGCTAATGTGTAACCTGTTCAGTGAACATCTAATATATGGGCCATCTCACGTGTAAGTGTATTTGAGTGTGTGTGTATGTTGGGGGGTAACTATCAGACTAGGAAGGCTAATGTGTAACTTGTTCATCATGTTCAGGAAAAGGGTTTGTAGAGTCTGAGGACAAAATGACCTCCTAGCTCACCTGGTCCAATCAAACAGGTGAGGAGACTGACAGAAGCAGCAGCCTCAAGGACAAATGTCACAGGGCCTCCTGGGTGAGGGTCAGGATCCTCAGCCTTTGTGACGTCTTGCTCCTTCCAAGTGCTCTTTTAGGCAAATTCTCTCTCTCTGCTTTCTGAACTACCTAGCAATTACACCTCGCAGTGACACTGTTTTATAGGGGGTGGTTGCCTATAATTTCCCTTCCCTAATCTTGGAAGTGATGGCTGCTGCAGAATGTTGTTACTTGGTGAGACAGCTGCACACGAAGGCATTTGTGCAGATGGTAATTTGACTCTAGGCCACAAGTGTTTTGCTCCGTGCCTTTCCTTCTCTGTCCTCGCTTTGTGGCTTACTGTGGGCTTTTCACGCAGATTTGGCCAGCTGCATCACTGAATCTGTACACTTTGAGTTGTAGATTTGTTCACAATTAAACTTTTAGTTGAGTTGCAGGCTTTTAAACCATACTAATTTTTGCCTAGAAGATATATTGATTTTTGTCATGTAATTACTATTGTAACTTTTAAGAAGTCATAGATGCACAGTCTCAATGCTCAGTAAATTATTCATTTAAAATAAGCTCAGTATGTAATTTTAGCTTTTCTGGTTCCATTATTTTGTTAAGAGATGTGAACCATTGCATGAAAAATACATAAATATAAATGATATGATCACCAACGTTGTTTGTTTTTGAGATAGGATGTCATATAGCTCATACTGACCTTGAATTCACTGTATAGTCAAGGACAGCCTTAACCTTCTGATCCTTCTTCCTCCTGAGTACTGGTATTATAGGCATGTGCCAACATACCTGGATATAACCGTCATTTTGTTTAACATTTTTTACATATTTATATAGACTTCTTTTTATAAACATAAATATGTGTTAATTAAACATGCATTTTAGGCATTATATTATATTACATTGGTATAATTATATTGCTATAATTATACATACTAAATATGTTTTCATATCTATGAAATACTTGAATACCTCCAATTTGAAGAATCCCAAATTCACTGATTTCAGATTTTCAGTTTAAGGATGTAATCTAAAATGCTTCTCTGACCCCAGGCACTTTAGTTAAAGGCTACTCAATTTGTATATCAATAAACAAAAGACATAAATGCACATATGAACACACTCTCTGTATTTCTGTGTCTCGGTAAAGTAACATTTACTTGAGGCTCTACAAAACAAGCTGGTGTTTTCTGCTTGTTCTCCCTTCTGTTGATACCATATAGCACATATGCCTACTACCTGAAATAGAAGCTGTAGCGTTTACCCGTCTGACTTGGCAAGGAGTCCTTCATACTAGTACATTTTTGTATTCATTCACAAATAGATGATACTTAAACAAGTACAAAATGGTTATAAGCATTATTATTATTTTACTTTTTTCTAAAAAGAAATACCCCATAATATAGCTATATAATTTAACTTGTTCATGCTATGGAGAAATAAATTGTTGATGTTTCAATATGCTTTGGCAGGGAATTTAAGTAGTTGGCAGGAATGATCGAGTCCAATAATGCTCTTTTCATGATATTTAAATCCTTTAAATATCAGATCACAGATCATATTGGGTTGTCAGATGGGTGATCGCAAATGGCAAGCTTAAATCTTCCACTTTTGTGAGTAAGACATTATGCACAGGCGTGTATTTCCTCACTAATCACTTGGAGTCTGTTTTTCTGGCTCTGTTACTATTCTCATTCTGGAGTGCTTTCAGACCCACTATCCTGGGGAATTACGACTGGAGTAAGTTTTACTTTCGCTATGACAAACTTATAGTTTCTGACTCACTGAAAAAAAGCACAGAAACATCAAAGGGTTTGTAGTCCCCTCCGCTCATTCTATTCATTGTGCTCTCTGGGAGAAACAGAGGAGAAACACAAAAGCATTTGGGTAGTCTTCCTCTCTTCCTCATTCCTGTAGGCAATAGCCTACTCCCATCTCTGATCACATGGCTCAGGCCCCTTGGGCCCTATTGATTCAAACTTCAGCACTGAGGCAATTGGTGAGGCAATTGATGATTCTCTCTGCTTCTCTGGGAGAAAGCTGTAAGTGGGGTTTTCAGGAGCAAGAGTTCCGGTCCACTTTAACTCTTCTGTGATATGAAGGTGATGTAAATGTGCATGCCTTTTAATACTTGGATTTGTGGAAATGAGACATAATTGGAAAAGATCTACTTTTCCTTGCTGTTAGACAGAAAAGGATACTGGGAGAAGAGGCCAGTGATTCAGATGTAAAAGTGCTTTATACATTTTCAAGTGTTAAATATTCACTATTATCAATATATTTGATTAGCTAAGGGTAAATTGCTTGACATCTAGTATCTTTAAAGAAATAAGGGACAAAGCTAAGCATAATTCTTTCTTATTTATTTACATATTTATGTATGTATATATTTTGTGTGTGTGTATGCATGTGTGTGTGTGTGTATGTTTGTACCTAAGTGAATATGTATGGATACATGCTTGCACATGTATGGAAGTCAGAGGAAACTTTCAGGAGTTGGTTTTATCCTTTCACCATGTGAGCCCTGTGTATCAAACTCAGGTCAATGGGCATGGTATCAAGTGTCTTAACCTGCCAAGCCTTCGCACCAGCCCAGAAACCTGATTCGTAACAGTTTCTGGAGATTGTCTGACAATTGTTCAGATACCGTAGCTGCCAAGATGTTGAAGGTTTTTTGGTTCAAATAAACAGACCTTCTGCCATGAGTATATGTTACAAGTGGATCTTGTCTGCATTCTTCTAGGTGTTCAAGAGACGGTACTTTTACTTGACTCAGCTTCCTGATGGTTCATATATTCTCAATTCTTATAAAGATGAGAAAAATTCTAAAGAGTCTAAAGGTTGCATCTACTTGGACGCATGCATTGAAGTTGTTCAGGTAAGGCTATTGCAGTAATCATTCTTTCTCCTTCTCCAACTGGGTTGTTGATGAACTATTAAAGACCTCGGCATTTCCCCTCTTGGTTGATGGCATCTCCCTACCCCTAAACACCTGTATTAGTAAACTCTAAACCTCCTTATACCACTTCCATTCAGGATAAGTATTTAAAAATTTATCAAATCCTTTGAGTCTTACTCCAAAGTGCTTCTTGGTTCACATTTTCTCTGAATTTTCTCTGATTTTTCTCTGGGTATCCCTTGTATACTGACTACTCCAGAATTTTGCTTTTTTTCCATTTAAGATTTCTTTTTAAATAATTACTTCTTATTATGTTTATTTGTGCATATGGGTATGTGCACATGTGTGCAGGTGCCTGAGGAAGCCAGATGAGGGCACTGGATTCCTCTGGAGCTGGAGTTATAGGCAATTATCCCTGTCTAAAGTGGGTGCTGAGAACTGAACTCAGGTCCTCTGTATGAACAGTAGATACTCCTAAACACTGAGCCTTCTTTCTACCCCCAAATCTTGCCTTCCTAACTCCCAGTTTATTGTTTTACTTCATTCCCATCTCCCTGAGACAAAGAGTGGATCCCTCACTTGTCTCTTTAAAACCTTTGGGTCTTAATTTCCTGTCTCAGAGGAAAATCGAAAGCTCTTACCAAGGGATTCAAAGCCCATGGTGATATGCCCTTAACCTGTTGTCTAGTTTCATTTCTGTGAATCTGTGTTCTGATCACAAGCTGTGTATTCCATGGACTTCAGGCATATTTGTGGCTTTCCTATTTCTTATTTCTTTATTTTTCTGATGCTGGGAATGGAACCTAGGGTTTCGTGCATGCTACACAATATCTCTAACCCATGTTTTATTTTGACACAAAGCCTTGTTAAATTACTCTTATCTTTTAAAACTCAGTTTAAATTCCCTTTAACCTTGAAGTGCTTTCTGTTTCCTTCCTCACTATCATTTCCACCCAGTCAAATCCAGCTCCCGGTCCTCTGGGCTATCCCTTGGCTGTTTCCTTTATCAAAAGCACACTTTAAATTGTGTTTTGTTCTTTCCTTTTTGAGCTTAGATTGCAAAGACCCTCTCTCGCTCATTCCTGGAACTCTTATAATAATTAAAAGGCTGCCCACACCTTAGTGTCTCTATTGATTTGAATTCCCGATGTTATAGAGAAAGGTCAGGTGGGAACGAGAAGGCAGAGAAATGACTTGAATAGTGAAGTAATTGACCAGGTGAGGAACATTGTTAGGTGCTGTGGCACTGTAATTCAAAATAGGAACATTGAGCTAATGCAGAGGCAAGGATGACTGGTTCAGTAACTTCAATTTAATTGAGTATTTTCAAAGCTATAATGTCAGATTAATAATATCTTCATACTCCATCCAGTAAGATTGCTGTGAGGTTCAAGTGAAAAAAATTGAAACTGTAGCCATCTTTGTAAACTCAACATGCTTTTCATTATGTCTGGTTTGGTGTGCACAGTGCTGAGGCTCAAAGTTCATGTCTTGAGCACACCCAGTGCGGGCTCTACCTCTCAGCATCAGCCCCAGCCCGAAGGTTTTTTTTTTAAATAAATAATAATCACACATTTTAATATTACTGGAGGAAAAGAAAGGCAGACATGATTGCGGAGCTTTTTCAATCAGCCCTCTTCCAGTGACCTTTCTCGTTGTTCTCCCACAGTGTCTCTTTATGATTCCCTCTCCTAGTGTTTTCAAATGCAGAAATCGTTACGGCTTGCTTCGTGCTTTAATTTCACCCTTAAGGAGGAAAGTCGTTGGTTTCTTCTTAAATAATGACCAAGCAGTGGAGAGTTATTGATTTATGACCCTTTCTTGAAATGATTGCTGAGGTGCAGGAGAGGGGCAGCATGCCACTTCTTTTGTCAGGACAGAGAGGGTGGTAAAATGTGTTATTAGGTTTGAAGACAGGATGAGGCTTTTTTCCTTTCCTTCAGTTCGGTGTGGGCCACTTCACATCTTATGGAAAGTCGCAGTTTGACGTGAAACAGTTAAGGCCTTCCTTCCCCAGTGATACTGCTTGATCCTGTGCATGCTGCACTCAGTCACGCCCTTGTGTTCATGAGGAGAGGGAAAGGAAGCATTGCATTTGCTTCTTGTCACATTTTAGCTGGCCTCTAACATCTAGTTTTTAAAAGTCTGTAAAATAACGCAAGGGAAATTTTTGGATGAAGACAGCAAAATGTGTTCTTGTTTAAATGGTGGTGGTTTGGTTTTCTAAATGTGAAGGGTTGCAAAGGCCTTAAATGATTGATGTCTGGCTGCTTTGTCCTTATTGCAGTTTTCTCAGGCCAGGGAGGATCACCAAAGATAGGTTTGGTATGGTCTGGGAATGTCTATATCTTATCGAAAGAATTAATGGTTTTGTGAAAGTGCTGGTGTACATATAGGCTGAGCTGAGGGAAAACATAAATAAGAGAACACAATTAATATAAAAAGGGCAGCTAATCTAATTGAACAGGTGTTTTCTTTTTTCCCCTTCTCTAGTGCCCCAAAATGCGCCGTCATGCTTTTGAACTCAAGATGTTAGATAAGTATAGCCATTATCTGGCGGCTGAAACTGAGCAGGAAATGGAGGAATGGTTGATAACGTTGAAAAAGATCATTCAGATCAATACTGACAGTTTAGTGCAAGAGAAAAAGGACACAGCAGAAGCAATACAAGGTAAGAACCATGAAATGACTCATTCTTAAAGGAAGCCCTCATCTGTAATCCCTGGGCATGTCCTTCGGGCTAGGTGAAGATAGAACCTCCACAATGAAGGCCAACCTGCTTCTTCCTGAAGGATGGACTCCAGGACAGGCTTTTCAAAGAGCTGGTACTGCATGGTCCCTGACACTTGAAATACAACCATGCTGAAATGGATAAGAAATTCATGGCAGATTTTCAAAAGTCCATTAAAGTTTCCCTGGTGTTTTCATAATCACGATTCTTTGCCATAAATCTAGCAAGAGAGGATAGGGCGGGAGAGAGGATAGTCCTCTTAGGTGATTAGCAATGCTCTGTATGATTTGGAACATCTGCTTTCCATGAATCTGCAGATGATGAAACGAGCAGCCAAGGGAAAGCCGAGAACATCATGGCCAGCTTGGAAAGGAGCATGCACCCGGAACTGATGAAGGTATGTCTTTCTTCTGGCAGCTCACCTTCCACTGACATGATGTAGGGCAAGCTGGTCAGGCTTCAGTGCTGCATTACATTTGGAAATGTCATTTTCAAGTTCAGACACCTCCCAAAATTGATTAAACAGGTATAAAAAGGATGGTTCATTCCAGGTGAAGGACTCAGAAGTGTCCACTCTCAGCATGGAAATTTTTTTTTCCTAGACCCTAAAAAAAGGAAAAATAAGCAAACCACACTTCTAAGCTTTTGTAGCCTTATTAATTTTATCTACTATTATTCAATTTCATTGAAATATATTGTTAAATAAATATTCTTTCAGTGGGATAATGATGCAGCTTGTCAAATGGTATTCAGTCCAATGACACATGCTAATTTCTTCTGTAAATTATGTGAATAATTTACTCAGATAATGACTTTGGTGAACAGCCACTGTTTGTGCTACTTCCCCTTATTTGTGGAGTTTGAAATAAAAAAAATGTGAAAGTAGACAGTTATTGCCATGCGTATCTTAGTAGGATGTACATTCTCTCTGTTATAGTGAATTAGAGCTTATAAACTGTTTGTTCATTTCATTCATTGTTGAGGCTGCTTACACATGTACTTTTGTTTATTTCCCTGGACTAGTGATACAAACGCTGTTCTGGTTTTCTGTTTTAAATTCAGCCTCTCTGAAAATGTAAAAACATCTTTAAAGGATCGCAACCTGCTCATGACCCCATGGTCTGTGATTTCTGAGTTTGTGGGTTTTAGCTGAATCCTTCTTGTGGTTTTTAGTCCTGAGAGATGTGTAGTCATTATCTTCCCGAAGACAAAAGAGTCCGAATTGTGTATGTAGCTTACAGGCAGCACTATGGAGATATCAAATATGGTACTGTTCTCTTTTATTTCTTGCTTGCATCCCAAGTCTTTTGGATTTATTGTTTTATAATGAGCACAAAATGTAGAATATTTAGGTCTTATGGAAATGTATAATAATCAGATCTTAGTATTGATCTCAATGATGGTGATGCACTCCCCTGCCAATCAAGCCTTTTAAAGCCATATTACATGCATGGGAGCAAACATGGCATCTTGTGTCACTGATCTGTAGAAACAGTAGAATTGCCTGGCATTTCGTCTTGTTTTGAAGAAAATGTAACAATGTTATGTATCTTTAAATTTTAGTATGGCAGGGAAACAGAACAACTGAACAAACTCAGTAGAGGCGAAGGAAGACAGAATCTCTTTTCTTTCGACTCGGAGGTGCAGGTATTGATATATTTCTAACTCAAATAGGCATGAGTGAGATGGAGCAGGTTGGTGGTGGTGGTGCATATTCTCTGAGCGGACTCCCCGTTCAAGAGGACTGTTAATAGCATGGGACAGAATGTATGTATCTTCTCCTCAGTCTCTTAGATCCTTGCATCATGCTGCTTCCCATGGATCATTTAAATATGCCTAAAGATGATTAAGTACAACTGTGATCTAGTGGCAATGAATATCTACAATATAGAGAGTACTGAATTCAGTGAAATGTGGATTTTCTCCACTTGATATTGGTATATAGAACAGGAGACGTATGCAGAATATGACTAGATAGTTTCTAAACTAAGAATATTTCACAAAATTTTCTTCTCCCCCTTTCTATATGAAATATTTTTCTAACAGTTTGTTGCTGTTGTTGTGTGTGTATGTGTGTCATTTGTGTAGGAAAACGTATCATGGTGCACATGTGGAGGTGAGAGGACAACTTTCTGGAGTCTGTCCTCTCCTTTACTCCTTAATGGGTGCTGGGGATTGAACTTAGGTTGTCAGGCTTGCATGGCAGTGCCTTTACTCACTGAGCCAACTCGCTTTCGTTTTAAATAAAAATATTACATGAACATGACAGTTTTTAGCTCAGTAAAAACATATTAGGGATTTATAAAATAATTTGAGGAAAACTAATTTTGTTATTTCCTTTTCCTTTATGCTTGAAGAGTTCTTGAATCGAGTTCTAAGTGTGACTTGAAATTGAAAACGTATGTATGCGTGATGCATACAGTAATGAAATTACCATGTAAAACTGATACTGTGTGGTGTGCATGTGTGGCATATGAATTTGTACAAGGGAGCATGTGTGTGCACCTTTCTGTGCACCTGTGACAGCCTGAATTCAGCTTGGCGCGTCTTCCCCCCATCACTCCCCACCTTCTGTTTGGAAATGGATCTCTCTCCCTGAACCTGGAGCTCACTGATTTAGCCGGACTAGCCAGCAAGCCCCTGGGATCCACCTGTCTTGTGTCTCCATGCTGCCCCCCAGCTCTGTGTTTACAGGTGAACTGTGTTGTGACAGTTTTTTATGTACATAGCCAGGTTCCCTCCTTAGGTCCTCAGACTCGCACAGTAGGCGCTTTACCCAGTGAGTCTAGCCCCAGCAAATTAATTAAAAAATTTTATGTATTGCTTTAATGTCAGTTATGTAATAGATAGATCGATAGATACATACATACATGCAAGCATGCATACATACACACACACACTGGTGAGATGTTCCAGTTGGTAAAGATGCCTGATGACTTAAATTCCTGGAACACACTTAAAAGTGGAAGGAGAGAATCAACTCCAGAAAATTGTCCTCTGACCTTCACACATGTGCTATTGTACAGAGAGAGAGAGAGAGAGAGAGAGAGAGAGAGAGAGAGAGAGAGAG
>LOEQ01012596.1:0-25113 GCA_001685075.1 Bramus lutescens
ACTCACAGAGATCCGCCTGCCTCTGCCTCCGGAGTGCTGGGATTAAAGGCATGCCCCACCAGGGCCTGGCCAGATTTTCTTTTTTTAACCACTGTGATCAAATACTTGAGAGGGAAAAGATAYTAAGTAAGGATTTAAGCTCGTTGTTSCAACTGTTTCAGAACATGGTAGCTGGYTCTAGTGTTTCTAGGCTATGGTGAGGCAGAATGGCAAAGCAGAAGYAGGCAGAGAAACAAAGTTGCTCACTTCATGGAGACCAGAAAACAAAGAAGAATGCCTGAACATTAAATAAAGGCTTACTTCTCCCTTTATTCCCTCTAGGCCTCCAATTTGCTGATATCACTCCATTCAGAAGGCTTCCTTTCTCTTAAGAAATAGCCTCAAAACACCGATGCACATTAAATAAAAATAAATAAAAAAAAACTAACCCCTCTCCTTACTCCCCTCTCTTCTCCTTCTCCTTCCTTCTCTGCCTCTAATACACAGAGAAGAACAAGGCATCATCTGTCTCCACTCCATGATAAAGACTGTAAAACAACTCTTTCTGAATTCAATAGGAAGCATCAAGAAAAACATGTAGAAATGTGATGCTTTAATATAAAAATATTTTCAAAATGAAACCAATGTGATTCTCAAAGACTCAAGAAACTGTGTGCCCCCTGTCCAGTCTACATCATTATTATAAAGTAAAATTGTTCTTTACAGTTTACCAACTTTCTGAGTTTTACCCAGATTTTCAATCAGTTATTATTCTCAAGTGAGCCAATGCACAAGCTTTCAAGGGTGATTATCAGCTCATTGCCCCATCACATTTGAGAAGTGTGTGCAGTGACAAGAACTGAGGGGGAACAGGGCAGTGGTGGACATGACTTTAATCCCAGCACTCAGGAGGCAGAGGCAGGCAGATCTCTGAGTTCAAGGCTAGCCTGGCTTACAGAGTGAGTTCCAGGACAGCCAGGGCTACACAGAGAAACCTTGCCTTGAAAAAAAAATGGAGGTGGAACAGCAAAGTGAAGCTACCCCAGATTTTTCTCCAAGAGGCATAAACCATTTATCTAATGTAATTGATGACATAACAAACTATACTTTTCTCTAGTATCTTAGACTAGAAAAGTTAGAGGACAGTGATCTATAAGTTTCCTTGTGGAGTGCTATTCTAGTTCAGGAAATGTGGGAGAACGGTGCAAAGGAAAAACATGTTGACACATAGAATCTACTGTCCTGGGGGACAATAGATACAATTTATGCAATGGGCCCATATTTACCGTATCTACACATACACACACATGAGGGGTTGCATATGTGTATGTGTGGAGGCAGAAGGACAACCTAAGGTACCATCCTCAGAAATACCATCAAGTCTTCTGAGACAGGTCTCTCTTTGGCCTGAAGCTCACCTATTAGGATAGACTTGGCAGACAAAAAACCCTAGGGATTCCCATGTCTCTGTCTCCCTCATCCTGGGATTATATGTGTGTACCATCATGTCCTGTATTTTCATACATGTGATAAAAGTTAGACTCACCTCCTCTTGCTTGTTAGGTAAGCACTTTGCTGATGGAGTCATCTCCCCAACCGCAAAATGCATAGTCTTAAGCACACACTAACTGATATCATTTGATAGACTGTGTAATGCCTTTCTAGGATTCTGAGGAAAATGGAGTGCCCAAAACACCATCTTTTCATTAGCGTAGCCATTTCATTGAAAAGGCCAAGAAAAGCAAAATATAATATCCTAAAACTATACTCCAAACTTGCTGTCATTGCATAAAATACAGAACTCTTGAGTATCATCCTCACAGTGTTATTCCACTTTCTATTGCCAGCAACACAGGATCACAGACTAAGTACAGTATAAAGACCTGAGATTTACTTTAGCTTGTACTTCTTGGGTACATGGGGTAATGACAGGCTTACTAGCAGAGACCAGAGGCAGCTCAGAGTCACATGACAAGAGTCAGAAAGCATGTATCTCTGGTCTCTATCCATCTTCTTATAAATCCACCGGAATGACTTTTCCTAATCTTAACCACTTCTTAAAGGCCTTGCCTCTAAACACCATAGTAGACTAAATTGAGACCTTAAAACTTCACAGTGGGGATTAACTTCTAACACAGGAGCTTTGGGAGTGATCCAAACCACACCAAACATGAAAACACAAACAGTTCTTCCTGCTGCAGAAACTTAGAAGCTGGACTCACCTCTTGCCGTTTGAAGTTCTGGACATATTCTTCAAATTGTTCATCTTTCGTTTCATCGGCTTTTCCCAGCTTCTGGAGGACCTAGTTTGGGACCAAAACAAAATAATTTGATTTAACAGTGTTTCTAGAGCAGGACCACGAGCTTGTTTAGTAGACACTACTGCTGTTCTCTAAGGGGTCCGAGCAGAAGCCATCCTCAATGCTCTTGGTGGCTTTGGAGCTGAATAGACTTGAACTGTGTGATTTTGAGCAAGCACCAAGGTAGCCGTGCATTTGTTTTCTTACATATGAATTCCTCTAGGAGCCTATGCATAACTTTAAGACTGAAGCTAAGCTCTACATGTCATTTTGTCCCCAGAAGCTAGCAAAATGCATGATGTACAATGGGTGCCCAGCTATGTGTTAGTGAAGCAAAGCTATATGGACTGAAGTGTGCCTTCTAGTGATAGCATTCAATTTTCCTGACCCTGTTCTGATATATTCTTAATTCAATGAACATTCAAAGTGGCCATGGTTATACAATTATTTTATAACACCATGGTAACCATTGGATACACAGAAATATAAAACAAATAAATCAGGTTTCAGAATTTAGCCTAGAAACATCTGAGAGTCTAGTAGAATATAAGGTATGTTAACAAAAACAAAGCAGAGTTAATGTACTATAAGCAATATAAGGATGTTATAGAGTGTTGTAACAATATCTGTAGAGCCAAAGGCTTCAGAAAATACTCTGTGGAGATTGTTTTTAATCTGTTGTGAGGAATTCCAACTGACAAGAATTTGGCAGAGTTCATTCCAGACAATGAAGGAGGGTCTAAGCAAATTCACAGGAAGAATGATTATGTCTAGAACACAAGGACAACTTGCCGAGGGTAAGATTTCTTAAAGACACAGGAAGTAGCATGAGGATGAAGCAGAGAGAGCATGAGTGCTACAGTATTGTTCACTATTTGCCATCATTATCCTTATATCTCAGTGTTTAAACACTGACTTCTTCAAGAATATGGAAACTCTATAAGCATTGTCTTCTAGAAATTCACCTTGTGACATCCTATGGCATCATCAAACATCACTAAAACCTCTATACAAAGATCCACATTCATCAAAACACTTGAGATTGATGACTGGAGGGAGCTCAACTTGAATTCAGAGTCTTATTTTTGTTATTATTATTGATTCAGAGATAAAGAAAAGCAATGGAAGTCACACTTGCAACAGAAGCAAACTTGAACAACCAAGGGAGTCTCAGGTTCTCATCTTCTCCTGTGTTTTCTAAATCTCAGGGTTTTAAGACGATTTTTTTGACTTTATGGTTGTTTTAACTTTTGTCTCATCATTTAAAAAATGTTTTAGAGAGAAATCTATCAAATTACCTATGGCTACTCAAATACAGACACACACACAGACATGTGTACAGGCATGCACAAGCCTAAAGGTGATGAGGGAAGGCAGCTGGCATGTACCACCCAGTGTTCCCCTAGCTCTCAAAGTCCACAAACCCAACCCTCTTCAGACACTTTATATTACAGGACTTGCTAGGTTGAGTTAACCCCCCATCTGTTGACAGCAGCATGCAGGCAAGGGATGCTACCAGTCTCTTCTGAGCAAGAGGAGCTGTCAAATGATCAGCTCTACAACCTGCTAGAGCAGTGAACAGGCACTTCTGTCCTGGCCGTAAGAAAAGAACACTTAAATATGTATTTCACACCCTCTATGAACCTGAAATTGCAGAGGTAATTGACCATTACTCTCATCCTCAAGACAATTTTGTGTGGCACCTATTTTACCCATTTGACATCTGAAAGATTAGGACCACATAGATAAGTAAGTTACCTCTTAGAAACTTTAAGGAAACTCACCTTTGGGTAATGTCTCTGTCATCACTAGTATGGTCTTTTCCTTCTCAAGGAAAGTAGGTAAGACCTACATATCAAATCTAATATTCCTATTTTTGTGGATAAAATATATTAAGGCCACTGGGCTCTAAGAAGCACGTGTCTTGCTCATACTCTCCCTCCTTCCTCTCTTCAACTGGACCTTAGGAGCTCCAATGTGGGTCTCTGTCTCTGTTTCCATCTGTTGTTGAACGAAGGTTCTATAGTGTAGTCATCAGTCTGACTATAGGACAAGACCAGTTCAGTCACCCTCTCTATTGCTTAGGGTCTTAGAAGTCAAGACCATGAGGGGTTCACTCACTGAGACAATGTGCTGAGCTAATGGGAGCTCATCAACTCCAACTAGACTGGCCATAAACGAGCATGGGATCAAATGTGATCCTTTGAATGTGTTTTGCCAGTTGGGGCAGACTGAGGGGCCAATGACAATGGCACCGGGATTTGTCTCTACGGCATGTACTGGCTTTGGGGGATCTTATTCTCTTTGGAAGTATACCTTGCTCGACCTGGATGTAGTGGGGAGAGCCTTGGACTTTCCACAGGGCAGGGTGCCTTGCCCTCTCTTAAGATTGGAGGGGAGAGAGGGGGAAGGGTATAGAGGAAGTGGGAGCAGGGGAGGAAGTGGTAATTTGGATTGATATTTTTTAAAGCAATAAAATAAAAAAATAAAGTATTTTGTTGATAATTTTTGCATTTTTGTTCTCCAGAGGGGAAGGGGAGAAGCACGTGTCTTACTAGCTATATGACTGCAATAGTGGGAAGATCAGACTCCTGCTTGAAGCTCTTCACTGATATTTCAAATCATGGTTCCTCATATCTCGTGTTTTAAGAATAATGTGATATAAATGAGACGAGGCTAGAAAACAACCATGAAACAGCTCCTCGTGTAAAAAGTGTTTTCAACTTGACAGTGTCATTGCAAATGACTGCATACACAGAACTCTCAGTTGCAGTGGTCCTGGATCTTGGTTCTGGGCACATGCAGCAGCAGCATCCACAGAAGAGAGCGAGGAAGGAAGGAGGGACAGGGAAGCTAACCTTTCCCAGGAACATTTTTACTCTAGTGGCCACCCTGCGACCTGGTGCCCTTTATTTCAACTGACCCTGAAAACAGCCTATGCATCCTTGAGCTGATGAATAAGCTGAGACTTACAGAAAAGAATACCTGTGCAAAATCACTTCCTTTGTAAGTATCATATCCCATTCCCTACAATGCCTTTACCATAAAAATAATATCACTCCAAGGCGACACTGTAAAATGGAGACTTAGAATACCAATCCTGGAATATCAGTGCCAAACTTGTTTAGATTTCAGACTTAATGTGCTTCAAGGAAGTGATCTCCATGACAGGTCCTGAATAGTTTGCCTAAAGTCCCTCAGTAGAACCCCATTATGGGTTCCCTAATTCATCATGAACCAAATCTGAATTTCTTGTGATGGGTGACAAAGTTGCAATGTCCCCTGACATTATGTACAGAAGCAATGTTTGTTCTACAAGCTGCCATGTTGCAGTGCTCAGAAATCCTGACTTTTCACAACATTGAGACCTGATCAATCTACATGTAACCTTAGAACAGTTATTAAACTTATTATTTGGGCATGAATGAAACACATTGGCCATTTGTATTTTTTTCTGTTTACTGAAAATGATTTTTTTCTAATATATCTAGAGGGAGGTTTCTTCTGGGTCTACTACTCCTATCCAGATCTACCCCCTTTCTGTCTGTCATTAAAAAACAGTCTTCTAATTAATAAAATAAAATAACTAACACATCAGAATAGGACAGTACAAACATTCAGAATTGTAAGAGCCCTAGAAAAGGCACAAGAAACAGATATAGATGCCAAGACCCCACTCATTTGCACACTCAGAAATCTCACGAAAACACAAAGCTGGAAGCCCTAATCTCTAAACAAATTGCATGTAAGTATACATATTTGAAAGCCCTGGTACAACATTGTGAGACAACATCTTCAAAGATGTTGGTAAGTTCATCTTCTGTAGGCCATCTACTGCTGGGCTCACTGTCTACCCTTACAAGTAGGTGTTCTTATCCTCCATGAGACTCCATTGGAGAAAACGAAAGTTTCATCTGCAGGTAGTTATCAATTGAAGACAATGTCTGGGTTAGGGATAGAACATGTGCCATCTATAATTAAAGATCTAGCTATAATTTTATATCTTCAAAGTTTCTTTAATCAACACTTCATTCCCACATTAACACTTTCTGCCTCCTTAAACCTATAAAATTTTCTCTCCTATCTTATAATCATGAAGCTTCCTAAATCCTCCATGAAGCTTCCCCAGTTCCAGTGGGATTATCACCATTAACCTCTTCCCATTTACCATAGGAATGAAAGTACACTGATGGGCTTTTGGTTATTTCCATAATAACTAGTCATTGGCTTGAGCTTTACTGTGTTTCAGGTTACTTTCCAAAGATATAAATAGGTTAATTCATTTATTCCTAATGACTTTATAGCATGTGTTGCCACATTTATAGGCAAGGAGAACTAATCAATGAGAAGGCACAAAGTCAGTCATTTCAGCAGGAGGTTCTTATTTAAAAGAGAACTCTCATCCTATTGACCCTTGCTCTGAATGTGTTTGTCCACTGGATTTTACTTTCATGGTGCCCTTGGCTTATCTTCCAAAAGATCAGGTCTTCTTAATAGCCCACCTTCTCCATAACCTTCTCAATGGAAAAATACAGGGATTAATAAACAATTTTCATTATACAGTTTGAGTTACAGTTAGTTCTATGTCTATTCTGATTGTTTTTTGTTAACTTCACACACACAAACCCAGACATATTTGGGAAGAGAGAATTTTAATTGAGAAAACGTGTCCATAACATTGGTCTAAAGTAAGTCTGTTATAGGGATTTTCTTAATGAGTGATTTATGTAGAAGGGCCCAGCAAATTGTGGTTGATACTTCCTTGAGCTGCTGGTCCCTGTTATATAAGATCATTTAGATTTAGACTTTAATTTCATCCAGATTGACACTTTACTATTTGAGAACATAGAGTTTTAATTATTAAATTTGCTTTTTTTTTTCATTTAGCAAGTTGTAGATGCAAAGTTCAGCATGTACTTTCTTTCAGTGAGATTCTGCATCATTCCCCCAGGGCTGCACCCATTCTCCCAGGTTCCCTGAACCCAGAAGTTCCAATTTTAAAAGGATAAACAAAAAGTCAAATGGAGAGGGAGAGCAAGAACATGACAAGTTAGAGTGTTTTGTGGTGAGCTCGCTTTCCATGTCCTTTCTGGCAGTGATCTCCAGGGACTGAGTTGCAAGCACTATTTCAATAGCAGGGTTCCTGTATTCTTTCCTAGAAAATTTATTCCTGCCTAAAGTGGCCAAGCACATTACCCTAGGATTTAGAGCTCTGCTTTGAATACTTTTTCCATGGTGTGAAAGCAAAATTCTAATCAAGTTTTATGTTCCCAAAGTGGAATGCAAATTCACTACTGACTGCAGCTGTGGTTGGGAAATAGCAGCTCCGCTTAATATTTTAAATTAGAAATGGGGCAGTAAGTTGGCAGCTTTCAGAGGGAAAAAAAAAAAAACTTGACATTTGAAGCCAGAGAGAAAAAAAATCGCACTCTTCCTTATACCATGGAAATGGCTTTTGTTAATTAAGGGAAAAGATCAAAGCAAGGTTCAGCTATGCTGATGTCAGACCTCCAAGCAGCCACACCAGTCTTGTGAGTCAGAAGTAGAGAAACTGATAAGAGCAAATGATGCAGATTGCAAAGAAGTTCAAAAGGAAGGCCACGTGGGGATGTCAAGCACATGTGTTTGTGCCTGGCTTGATGCGATGACCAGAACTATGTATTCTCACAAAGAACCTGGACGAATTGGCCCCTGGAGCATCTTAGAGAAATGTGCCCAGTGGATGAGGGTGAAGACTAGACATGGTGACTCATGCTTCCTTTGCATCAGACTCTGCATGGCAATGAGAGAACTACACAATTAAATTAGTCTTCTTTGAATAATGAGGTACCTTCTCTTTGTACTTTATATCTTCACCAAAAAAAAATGTACAGTATTTTGTGAACATTATCTACTGGTGAGAAGGCCAAAGACTGTTCAGTACAGGGCATGGAGTACTGGTCTTCCTGCATTGCACTATGGGAAGATGATTCACCAATTACTCTGAACATTGCTCTGTCAGCCATTTCCTCACTTATAAAGCGTGGAAGTGTTCACTCAAATACTACAGTGTCAAGTAAGGTAAGCACACACTCACTGCTTCTCCCACCTCTTTCTACTAGGCACACACTGTGATGTTTCTCCAAGTTAAGGGTGCTATTCCTTTTACCACTGTCTACATGTGTTTCAGGATCTAGACAGTAGCCTTAGAACAATGATTGCCCCAACTTCCTTCAATTATTTTAATCAATGTTTGTGATCTTTACCCAGAGAAGATAAAAAAAAGATCACTGAAAACACATCTTTAGAAGGTTCATGTGCCCTTGAATGTCCCCATATGTCCTAAAATATTTTTGTACAGTTACAGCATCCCTTCTTTTCTCTGGTGGAGTTCAATGGTGTGTTAGCCATCACATCATCAAAACTCCTCCACCTGGTATGACCCTTCCTGATAGTTCTAGGAGACACTTTTGGGAACAGATAAGACAACGAATGTTCTCAGCCTCCTGTCTCACTTTAGTAGCTCTCAGATTTGGATGTCTGAGAAAAAAACATGTAATAGAACTTACCAGTCTAATGTGAGTAGACTAATACTCGCAGGGCAAAGGAAAAGAAAACTGGAGATGGAGAAGAGAGAAACTCAGAGGCCTAAAAGGGAAACAAAGGGAAATGACTGGGAGTCATAGACATCAGATACAGCCAGAGGAAGCACTGGCCAGTGTGGCTTTCCAACCGTGGCTTTCTAAACAGGTATCGAGTTCAGAATTCTGCTCTCTTCTATCTTGAGTCCTTTACAGTTGGAACACTTAGTCCCCTGACATAACAAAGGAAAGGAAAATACCTCAGTGGAAAAGGATAGCTTGATATCGATCTTGAAAAGATGCCTGAATTTTTAAGCCCATCCTCTCCCTGTGTCTCAGCTCCTTTTGTGTCTCTGTAATAAAACACCATGACAAAAAATGACTCAGAAGGAAGAATTTGTTTCAGCTTCCAGGGTCAGGCAGATAAGACTTCGTCCTGGTGGGGAGGCATAGCACAGCCAGGAACAGTGGCTGGAGCAGGAAGCTGAGAGGTCACACCTTCAACCACAAGCTGGAAGCACAGAAAACAAACTATAGAAGTGGAACGAGTCTCTGTGCTTTGGGAGGGACACCAGAGCCTTGCACCCCCTAAACCTCCCAAAATAACCATGGACAGGACCAGGAATTTGCCTAAGCCCATGGGGGCATATCCCATTCTAACTACCACACCTTGGCTGAATGTTTTTTTTCTTCAGAACCATTTTTCTATGAAACTATTGATACGTCCAAGTATCAATGGCAGAGTGGAATGTATACCAGTCTACAGAGAAAGTTTGCTAATCATCTCCTGAGGCTGAGAGATGAACCACATCTTCCTTGATTAGCAGGCCTCTTGAAAGTCACAGCACTGTCATGTGCCAAGTCTATGCAGCATAGCACAGTGGTCCTAAATTAGTCTTCATGCTATGGAGTCAAGGGAAGAAGTTCTTCCATGGACCATTAGCTGATTGCCAGAGATGGTTCATATCCACTAAACTTGTAGCAATGTTCTCTGTGGCAAAGCTGCTGGTAGTAAGAATATATCCAGTTCTGAAACCCAGGATGGTTCCAGCAAAGCAGCATGGAAGAGCTCTGACCCTGGTTGCATCTTACACATTCAATGGGTCACTTCTATGGTGTCAGTCACCTTCCTTACTCAGACAAATCACCTATCTGAAAACCCAGACCTGCTTCACAAGTTTTAAAGAAAGTAGAACGAAAGGTCCAGAAAAGCCTTTGTAAGGCTTCGACTGGGAGCAGCAGGTTGTCTGGGGTGAGGAGGAAACATATGGAAGGAGCCATTGAAAAAAGGGAGAACATGTTATTGTTGTTCTTCCTCTTGTGAAAATGCTCCATGGTGACGTCATTATTCTAATGTGTTGCTATCATATATGGAAACCTTAACTGTATCAAGCAAAGTTCTGAACATCTTAATTTTAAAAGTCACTTAATCCTCCTCATAATCTAGTGAGTTGGGTCGCTGTGATTGTCCTCTTATATTGATAAGGCCACGTGAGTGTATTATAGCTATGTGGATATTGGAAACACTGAGAAATAGACGGCCATGCAGCTAATGTGTAATAGCCTAGATTCAAAGTAGACAGCTTAATGACAGAGTCAACTCCTCACCACTATGCATTAACACCCTGAAGACTGCCCCAGAGAAGGAAACACAAGGAGCTAGTTATACTTCCCCTGGCTTTATATTCCACCCACATCCAGAATGCTCATACAACAGTGTTTCCATAGCCTTTTAAATGGAAATCATTTGTCATCAACTCCATCCAAATAGACTATTATTTCAATTCAGATATACTATGGGAAAAGGAGCAAGTTAAATAAATATATGTTCTCTTCAATCTTACTTGGAAATAACTTCCAATTAGCCTCTGTTAATAACAGGATGTGCTGGTGGTTTTATGTCAGCCTGACAGACTAAGTCATTGTGGAATAGAGATCCACAGTTGAGAAAATGCCTCCACTGGGCTGGACTGTGGGCAAGCATTTTCTTTATTGAAGACTGATGTGGAAGATCCCAGCTCACTGTGGGTGGTGCCACCCCTGGGGAGATGGTCCTGGGTGCTATAAGAAAGCAGGCTGAACAAGCCATGGGGAGCAAGTTAGAAAGTAGTATTTCTCCATGGCCTCTGTATCAGCTCCTGCCACCAGGTTCCTGCCCTGTTTGAGTTCCTGTTCCGACTCTGCCTCAGTGATGGCCTGTGAAATGAAACTGTAAGCTGAAGATAAACCCTCCCCTCCCCAAGTTACTTTTTCTCATGGTGTTTTATCCCAGCAACAGAAACACTAAGTAAGACACAGGCCCAGGTAGACATCACTTCCTTGTCCCAGTGTTACAGATGAGGACACACAGGGTAACTAATGAGTAAAGCAGAAAGTGGTTCTGGAGAAACACTAAGGACAACTTCATGTCATATGTGCTATCAAGTCAAGACAAAACCCACCCTACCAAGGCAAGCTGTGCTCCCAGGGCCGTGATGCAAGGCTTGGATTCACCAGGCCTCTTATTCTTAGGACACCTGGATGTACAGGCAGATTCTTATTATACCTGTCCCACATGTTCTGACAGAAAGAACCAAAGAGCCCTGCTTGCTGTAGCACATTTGTGAGGTCCTTGCACCCTAAAATCTTTGCCTCATAGATCATGCTTTCAGTGAAGGCTTCCCCTTTCCTCTCATCCTGCTATAAGGTCCATGCAGTCAAAAGTTTGCACTAATAAGAAATTATTGGGAAGACTTTGGGAAGCTTTATATCTTTGTGGGGAGGTTATTTGGTTTTATCTGTGTGGTTGAGTTTTGGTTTTGGTTTTGTTTATCATGTGTTTGGGTTCTTTGTGTCTCATTCTGCAACTAAGGCCAGCCTGCAACTCACTAAATAACACATGCTGGCCTTGGAATTCATGGCAATCTCCCTGCCTCAGTGTTCTGGGTTCTGGGATTATGTTAGGAGCTATTATGCCTGTCTTTGCATTTGACAAGAGTCTTACTTTGCTTTTCAAAAGAGGAATTGAAAGGCTATGGTGAACAAAGGCAGGGAAGACAGATAGATACCTGTCGACTATTTTAAAGTCATATATTGATGCTTTGGACTAAATTTTACTAATAGGCAACACTGAATATGATCTCTTTGAATCTAGGATGATTTCTTATCTACTTTGTGCCCACAGTTGCTGGAAACATGTGAGAAAACTACCTGCCCTCTCTGCATCTCAATGGTGTTATAGATTTGCATGTTGTAATTTATGTAAGGTTGGGATGTGGTTTGCTGCATTGCTTCTGACTTACTGTGTTTCCCAAAGTGTTTCATGGAACATAACGGAATAGCATGAAAACACTTGCCAGGATAAGGTATCAAGAAGCAGAAAATATTAATGTTCTGTTGTGAAAATGTACAGACACTGCAAAAAAGTTTTCAGAAGGGAGACTCAAGCTGCTTATAAAATTTTTAGATGAACATGTGTTGGTAATTTTTGTATTCACTGATTAATGGGGGAATAAAAAATTTGCAATTAATTTCTAGGAGAAAATTAATTTCACATCTGTAGGCGGTAGGCAATGGAATCTTAAAGGCTCCTAACCTACAAAGCACAATTTCTTCTGTCTGTAGATCTCATAACCTCTTATCTCTCTAAAAGATCAAAGGCAGAACTTTACTGAAGCCAGGACCTCCAGACGGCTTATAAAGTTACGCTCCCCATTCACATTAGCTTTCTTCAAGGAAAATATTCACATTTTTAAAGTAAAAGAATTAAAGCTGGATCAGAGAAGCAGCCTGGGGTTGAGCAGTTCAGGTCTAAGCTGTGTGAGCAGAGCATGCAAACTCTGATTGTGAAGAATTTTTTTAAATAGACAGTTTCTATCATGTTCCCTGCTACACACCTGTGCTCTTGTATCCTCCTCCCCAGATCCCTTTCCTCAACCTCATCCTTCCTAATCACCATTCCTCTCTCTGCAACTCCTTTCTAGATTTTAAGATTTCACGCACACTTAAACCTATATATACAAGCAAACATACACATTGTAGGCTCATGGAAGATCCAGATATGAATGAGAACATGT
Organism: Bramus lutescens; assembly: GCA_001685075.1. Taxonomy (NCBI): domain Eukaryota; kingdom Metazoa; phylum Chordata; class Mammalia; order Rodentia; family Cricetidae; genus Bramus; species Bramus lutescens. Next base: position 12,895 of record LOEQ01012596.1, read on the forward strand.
GACTTTTGTTCTTCTGAAATTTCACAAAGGTTAAAGAACACAAGCAAAATTACTAGCTAGAATCTGAAGATATTTGATGGGGTAGAGGCTCCTTTTGACTTAATGCTTTTAATATGAAGAAGTTACAGCCAGTCAATACTCTCAAAACAATCAAGCAGGTTCTATCTTCACACTTCTCTTATGTAGACACATACTACAAGGTAAATGGGATACTGTGGAACTGGGGCTGCTTGGGTTTTGAGAATGATGGGCCAGCAATTCTCGCCATGCAACTCAAATAAACATTTGGGAAACTTTTCTAACTCAAAGCACCACACATACAACCAAGAAACCCATGGGCAGCTCAAGCTACTGATATCATATTAGCTGGTAACTGCTTCATAGCTCAAGAAGCATTAGAGGGAAGTTGTTAGCTAAAGAAACAGAATATGATGTGGTCCTCTTCAAACCAGAAGATCCAATGGCTACACAGGGCCTGTTTAGGTGTCTCTTTCTGAATCTAGACAATCTCTGCTGAAAACTGCATGGAATATGGTTTTGGCCTAAGAAAAACTCTTTTCCTTGTAGGTTTTACTTTAAAGACCAAAATAATTCAAAGGAGTGGCTTGTTTTCTTATCAATTAATATGTTTACTAATTCATTCATTACTCATGGTGGACAGGACAGTGTGACAGACACAGGTCTGTCTGGTCACCTGTGATGTCAATAGGTTCTACTACCTCACAACAAACTCACCTCATCACTTTTGATCCAACTGATACTTTCAATAAGGTTATTTCCTATGCACAAACTTATTACAAATAAGAAAAATGTTTACAGCATACTCAGAGCTCTATTGAGAAAAGCTTCTTTGTTCAACTTAATCTCCAGAAGAGATCTCCAGCAATTCCACAAGTTCTTAATGTCACAAAAAAGCTATGGTGAACATCCCAAATGCCAAGGCTTATGAATTACTAAAGATGTCAGAGAGCTCCAACAAGGTATATGATCCCACAGGTAACTTAGTGTCAATGCCATTTTTAACACTTATTGACCCAAAGTCACGATAACTTGGTAAGAAAATAACCACAAAATTATACAAATTGAGGTTTGAATGGCGTTCCTTTTTAACGTGGAAAGACCTAGCTAGTAGAATGGAACACTAATGGAACTTACTCTGATAATGATGCCTAATGCTGGGCTTGGCCGGAGTGCTGGCATCAGCACTGGAATCTAAGAGATGCTGCTCCTGGGCTGGGTGAGGAGCATTTGTATAGGAATCATGGGCACATAGAACCAGGCATTCAACACTCAAAGTTCTCACACAAGAAGAGGAAATCAGTGACTGCACAAAGAGAGGAATGAAGAAAAGCAATGGCTCAAACCTTGAGTTTTGGGCTTTCTGGAGCTATTTTTAGAAGTTTGATCAACATGCAGGAAAATAAAAGGGGAGAAACTATTGACTACTTTTGTACAAGGTCCACTCTTCAGAGTTAAGTGACTTTTTTAAAATGCTTTTTTTTTTTTGCTGGTGTTTAAAAATTTCACACATGACCCTCAGAAGAGGTTGGAGTCTCTCTCTGGGGCTGGAGCTATGGTGGAAGAGTGGGAATCCCATTCTGGAGGTGGTACACAGGAAACATGGTCTTCAGGAGGAGGAATGGAAATGTAGCAGGCATGAGCATCCTACCTAGGGACAGAATGCAGGAGGCACAGTCTTCAGGAGACAGGGCAGCATTGTAATACAGTGTGGGTCTTTAAGAAATTCATTTTATTTTAATTGTGAGTGTGGGAGTGTGCATACGTGAGTGTGGATGTCACTGAATCCAAAAGAGGGTCTCGGCTGCCCTAGAGCTAGATTTGTTGGAAGTTGTGAGCTGTCTGACAGAGGTGCGAAGCACTGGACTTGAGTCCTCTGCAAGAGTAGTCTGTGCTTTTAATTACAAAATCATCCCTCCAGCTCCTTACATGGATTTCTCATAAGATCTTTAAGGTTATATAGTAGATCAGCTGACATTTAGAAGGCCAACCCACCAGAGGTTTAGACATCTGATGGAGATAAATTTACATGGGCATGGTCCATGAAAAATACTATCTTTTGAAGAGCTGACTGTCTCCAACTGCAAATTCTCTTGTAAGAAAGCATGAAGGGATTTTTAAGACAACAAACTATCTGTAGACTCTGGTGTCGGCCCTCGAGTCCTTGCATGTGGTAATTCTGGAAGGCACTTCCCTCAGCTGTTCACAGCCTATGTAGACATTAGCAGGCACTTCTATGGTACCCTATCTCTACTTGCCCCTCCAAATACACATTCCTCCCTTATCCACTTGTTTTTTTGTTTGTTTGTTTGTTTTCCACCAGAAGCCCAGTTCTAAGTACTGAATCCTTCCCTGGACTTCTAGTTTCTGACTGAGTCAACAGCTGTGAGGGGCATGCAAGAGAGTGAAGGAAGGAGGGAAATGTGGGTTGAGTCTCCTGGCTCACACCTAGCCAATAACAACACCTGAATGTGTAGTAGGAGACTGTTTGTTTCTGGCTGCTGCGCCTTGAAATAACAACACAGAACCTATATTAATTAAATTACCACTTGGCCTATTAGCTCTAGCTTCTTTTTGGCTAGCTCTTACATCTTAATTTAACCCATTTCTATTAATCTGTGTATGAGCACGTGGCTGCGGTTTACCGGCAAGATTCCATCCAGAGTTTGTCTCTGGCAGGATTACATGGCTTCTCCTAACTCTGCCTTCTTTTCCCCCAGCATTCAGTTTAGTTTTCACAGCCTACCTCTATTCTGCCCTGCCAGGCTCAAGACAGATTCTTTATTAACCAGTGGTATTCACAGTATACAGAGGAGAATCCTGCATCATGAATGTGCTGATATTTTGGTTTTGCTTGATTAAAGATCAGAGTGTGGAGCTAGCTACTAGTTAGCCATAGAGGCCGGGCAGTGGTGGCACACACCTTTAATCCCTGCACTCAGGACGGAGAGGCAGATAGTCTCTGTGAGTTTAAAGCCACCCAAAATACCTAAGATTGATCCAGTCTAAAAGAGAAACAGAGTCAGGTGGTGATAGTTCATACCTTTAATCCTAGTACTTGAGAGTCACATGCCTTTAATCCGAGCACTAGGGAGGTGCAAACAGAAAGGGATAAGGCTAGGCAGAGAGAGGAATATAGGTCAGGAGGAGAAAGTAGTTCACCATGTTGAGTCTGAGGTTTCGTAGAGACAGCATTCAGTGGAGACAACATCCAGTCTGAGGATTTGTAAAGTCAGGATTGCCCTTTTGTTCTGAGGATTTGGTAGAGGTAAGAAGACTAGTAGTTGGCTGCTCTGCTTCTCTGATCTTTCAGCATTTACCGCTATATCTAACTTGGGTTTTTTACATTATTATTATTAAGATCAAGTAGAATTCACTCTACCCCTGAAGACTCGAGTTTTTTTCTTTCAAGCATCCCCAACAATCTCTTTTCCTCCCTATTTTGTGAACATTTCTGCCCCACGTAAGTGACCCTGAATACTCCACTGTTGATAGTTTCAGCATTCTTCACTAATTGCCCTTAATCACTGAATCCACAGCAAACTCTGGAATAGAAATTGAGCTTTATGGTCCTAGCTAGGAGTGTACACTATACCTTACAACTCTGAGGAAAAGGAGTCAACAGAGCTAAATACACTTCTAAATGTTAGAGAGTAGGACAATAATCACACTGACTAGAAAGGAACAGAGGGGTCAAGGAAAGGCTGGATAAGGTGCCCCAAATACATTAGCTAGGAAGAACTAGTTCTAGTGTTCTGCAGCACTGTGAAGATAAGAACAAGTAATTGCATGTTTCTAAATAATTGGAAATGTCCAAACATTCCCAACACATATAGGCTTAAGGAGATGGAAATGTTAATTACCCTAAATTTAATCGTTATGTAATGTAAGCACATACGGAATTACTCCACTAAAATATAAAAACATGATTCTTCAGTTAAGAATAAAAGCACCATTGTTATGTCACGGCATAGAAATGATCTAAAAGGAGGACAGCTCAATCCATCAAGCCAGAAAACGTTGTGCACAGTAAGCAAGTCTGAGCAGTCTAATCCCTAAGTGAGCCCTGCCAGCTGAGACACTTTTCAGGACTATAAACTCTGAAGTTGATAATAGATGCTATCATCAAAGAGCATTTGATGTGATGATGTTCTTAGTCTCCAATTCAAAGCAGATGATGCCTCCCCCTTATGATGCTTTCAAAACTTACATCACAGTTTACACAACAGTCTCATCAACATTGTTCAGATGTTGATTTCCCTTCCTAGAAAATTTAGGGCAATAAAAACAAAAATCCTACCTCATTCTTGTAAAGAAACTAATAAGTTAGAACACTCAAAAATATATGTGGAAAGGTTAAAAAAAATATAGACTGGCCAAAGCTATTTTTTAAAGAAGTCGAATAAAGAAAGATGCTACATCCTATTCCCAAGCCACTTGAAGTCAAGCTTACAGAATAAAAATCATAAAACGTGATTGATGACTTACTCCTACCAGAAAAGTGACATTATTCAGAACTTTTGACTTTTAACACATTGTAAGTTCCAAGCACAGCAAATCACAACAAAAAAACAAATTTCTGTCGCTCTTATTCTATGCCCATGGGGAAATCAAAGTGCACATATGAATCATTGCTAAGAACAGAGCATAGATGATAGAAATCAAAAGAGAAAACTTAAGGGCTTGATCATATTTTTGGAACAAAGCCCCTCTCCAGACTGTATTTTCTAGAGATGGTGACTCAGAGTCACCAAATACACTGACTCTACACCTCACAGCATGAAATAAAAAAGTAATGTTTCTTTGTCTTCTATGTAGAGGTTTAGATAAACTTGTTAATTAAATAAAGTATTGGTTCTTTTACTCCCAATTCATGTATTTCTGTTAAAAACATAACTTACAATAACTAACATCTGATTAGTCATAAAACTGAGAATATTGAAGTTTCAGAAATTCATGTAACATCCAGGAGAAGTCAAAGAAGCAAACTTTTTAAATCTTATTTATCACCTAACAAGATGCTTAACTATCTATCTGACAAAATCCATAATCACTTTGGAAATAGCTCTGGATGTGCCTGTGGGGGAAGATCTCAATTAAGTTCATTGACATGGGAAGATCCATCTTAACTGGAGTGGAACCCTTGTCTGGCCTGGATCCCAGACTAAGTGGGGGAAGGGAGTAAACAGCAGTGTAACATGCATTCATTCGGCTTCTGATTGTGCATGGCATATGTGCTCAAATGCTTCAAGTTCCTGCAACCTTGACTTCTCCACTTTGATGGACAGTACCCTTGAACTGTGAACCAGCACAAACTTTCCCCCCTTAGCTTGCTTTTGGCATGCATTTTATCATGCGGTAGGAAAATAAACTAACACACAGTTGCTATGGGACAATGGTCTTTTACCCTGTCACTTGTATTATTGTAAATAAAACACTGATTGGCCAGTAGCCAGGCAGGAAGTAGAAGCAGGGTGATAAGAACAAGAGAATTCTGGGAAGAGGAAAGCTCAGTCTGCAGTCATCACCCAAATGTAGAGGACGCAGATGAGAACACCTCACTGATGGAAGGTACCAAGCTATGTGGCTAACACAGACAAGAATTATAGGCTAAGATGTAAAAATTAACTAATAAGAAGCCTGAGCTAACAGGCCAACCAGTTCATAATTAATGTAGACCTCTGTGTATTTCGTTGGGACTGAATGACTGTGGGACCTCGTGGGACAGAAACCTCTGTCAACAAATGGTGCCAATGTGGACAACTCCATCCACAGAAAACCTGAGAGAGCTTGGAAAGGAATTCTAGACACAAAATAACAGTGCTAAGCATGGCTTCTTGGTAGCATTAATTTCTCTGATTTGCTCTGTTTGCTAGAGTCAAGCACATCTCTCTTAAGAGAGGCTTCCAGACTCAGCATTAGCTACAAAAACCTTACAGCCCTTTTAAGAGGCTCTGCTGCAAAGCACTAAAATGGTGTTTATGAATAGCCAACAGCATGCTTCTTCGTGGTGGCAGGGACCTTGAAACGCCATAGAGTTGTGGCAATAAATGTGGCTCTGGCTAAAACCTCAACCATGGGCTAGACTCTCAGAAAGCTAAGGAAGGGTGGATCCAGCCATAAAAGCCACAGCTTTAATTCTAGCCATATTGCTTAGCAAATTAAAGAATCAAGTGGTCAAAGCAGAGAGTTATACAGTAGATTCAGAGGGAAAAAAAAACCTCTAAAAGGTTTAGAGTGTGTTTAAAAATATATGTAGGTTTGGAAGAGGAAAGAAAAAGGATAAAATCTTTAAAATAAAAAAGAGAGTAGTTGGGTGTGATGGCACATGCCTTTAATCCCAACACTTGGTAGGCAGAGGCAGGCAGATCTCTGTGTTTTCAGACAGCCTGGTCCACAGAGTATATCCAGGACAGACAAAGATACAAAGAGAAACCCTGTCTCCAAAAATAAAAATACTAAAAGTAAAAATAAAAGAAATAGAATTTAAAATAAAGCCACATAAAGATGGAAAATACATAGAGAGACTGGATATTGGATATTATTGTGTTGTCTTTGAACTGTATGACTGCTGAGGAAAGAGCAACAGCTGCTAAAAGACATTTGATTATAAATGTTGCGTGATTAATCCAACATATGTATTCTGAAAATGTTTTGTCTTCAAAACTTAAGTCAAACTTTGGAGAAGAGGTTTTGTTTTTGTTTCCACAGGAAATGTTTTTATTTCCATGGCTTCATTCTGGGCAAAAAAAAATCAGGTTTGATCAAGGAAGACCCTCTGAGAAATCTCTAATAGGAGCGGATGATGGCCCAGATGATTTAATGTTTCAGAGAACCTCTGTTGCAATTTCCTCTGAGTTCTACATCCAGAACAGTTTCAAGACTGCTAGCTGAGATGATCAAGCATCACAGAATTTTCCAGTCAGGACTTGATCATAATTCTAAATTTTCTTTAGATCCCCATAAGATCATCAGTGTCCCCAAACAGCAAGAAGTAGCCTGGAAAATTATGACCACATTCACAAAAAGTGGATAATGGATATTTATCTTTGTTTAGAGTGATGCTTACAAGATGTTATGGATAGTGGTCTGGACAAAAAGATAAAGAATGTTAGAGTCAGAGTTCTTGTTTTAAAAAGGGGGAGGAGTGCTGTGGGAAAATAGTCTCTTATCCTGTCACTTGTATTATTTTTAATAAAATGCTGATTGGCCAGTAGCCAGGCAGGAAGAAGAGGCAGGACAACCAGGCAAGAAGTGGGCAGGGGTGTTGAGAACAAGAGAATTCTGGGAAAGGTCAGTTCACAGTCGTCACCCAGACAGAGAGGAAGCAAGATGAAAATGTCTCGCTGATGAAAGGTACCTAGCCATGTGGCTAACACAGATAAGAATAATGGGTTAATGAAAGATATAAGAATGAGTTAATAGGAAGCCTGAGCTAAAAGGCCAACCATTTTATAATTAATGTAGGCCTCTGTGTGCTTATTTGGGAGTAAACAACTGTGGGACCTGGTGGGACAGAAACCTCTGTCAACACACAGTTTCTCCATGAATGAATTAATCTTCTTTGTGAATGTGTTACTGCACTCTTTATTTGACAAATCCCTTCATCCTTTTTTATCTTTACTCCTCTAAAGTCACTCACACAAACTCATAGCATCTACCTCTCTTGACAGCTCACTGTAAATAAGTAATCTAGCAACCTACATCCCAAGTGGATTTTAGTTTAACTGAAAATCCATAGGCAAATTGCATGGGGACAGAAGTTGGGGATGTCTGCTCTTGATTACAAACTCAATGTGATATGGAACATTAAATAAATCAAATAATTGAAGTCATTACTCTGGACATTTAGTGCAGAAGCAAAACTGGATCATGAGCTGATGGTCTTGAAGCTGTAATGGAATAGAATGTACCCTAAGCGTTGGATACGTAAATTAGCACATGCTCTCTGCTCAGAGTACCCCCATTCTCTTAAAGCAGAAGGCTGACAACTCCCAAATGGCTAAGTGTTCTGGATGGTTGGCTCAGCTCTACTTTTGTTTTTTGTAGTTTCATTTGCATTTTAATGAAACCATTAAATTTAGATTTTTAGAGAAAGATGTTTCTGCAAACCTCTCAAGAGGAAGAGAATCATTCTGTTAGTTACATTTTGGTCCAGAATATATGAACTAACCTCAAATTTCAGGTTTAGTGACATTTATATAAATGAAACAACAACAGCCATGAAGCTGTTCCTAGCCATGAGCCAAAGTGATAAATAATCTCTGGCTTGCTCAAATCCCTTGATGACTGACTCGGCTCCTTCATGTGGAAATAACAACTGAAACCAGATGAGCTGCACCTGGCTTTAGATGTCAGCGCAAATGTTTCAAGCAACTCAGTGAAAACGGAGGACCGCAGCATTGGGTGATCATGGCGATAAATTAGGGAGAATCTGCATGTTAAATGAAGGCATTTTTACATGAAAATAAAACTTAGGGCTTTCTTCCAATAGCATGGCACCAACACTTTCTTCCACACTGGAAACCCAAGGAACAGTCAACAACCAAACACCTACACAAATCTTAGTCATGAAGAAGGTGCTGTGTTTGCTCTGTTCAGAGAGACTGAAACATTGAGTGATCATTGCTCCTTCTAACCTACAATTGTAGGAAATGTAGCATTTTCATCACATCTGATTTCTTTTTTCCCTCCTTCTTCACTTTTTATTAGGATTTTTATATAAGATGCAGTTTCATTTAAATAGACAACAATGATGTTGTATTAATGCTTTAAGAGATATCCAGAATGAGGAGAGGACAGTTTCCTTTTGTAGAATTCTCTCTTTGGAGAAACAAAGGGTAGAAGCATCCTCTAGAAATGCCTAGAATCTGGAATATCTCTCTACATTCTGCCTATAGAAATAAAACTCCAAATGGTCCTGAGGGAATGGAGGTTAGGGAAGTTGGTGAGTATGAAATGAAAGAGAGAAAGGACTACATGTGAGAAATAGGCACCTTATGGAATGTTAAGTAGCTATTAGTTTTCTCATTATGAAGAGAAAATACCTGATGAAGTCAACATAGAAAAGAAATGGTTTACTTTGGCTCATGGTTCAAGGGTACAGTGCATCATGGTAGGAAAGTAGCTGATTGTATTGCATTTGCAGTAAGGAAGCAAAGAGAGATGGAAGCTGCTGCTCAGCTACTTTTCTCTTTTTTATTTAGTGGAGGATCCCCACGTCATGCAACGATGTTATCCCCATCCAGACTGGGTCCTCCTACCTCAGTAAACATCATCTAGAGATCCATCACAGGAATGCCCAAAGGTTTGTTCCCATGGTGATCCTAAATCATGTCAGTTTGAAAATCAAGATCAGCCACCAGAGAAAAAAAGATGAAAAGTAAAACAGCTTCATAATATATATGTAACTGTGTGAGTGCATGCCTGCAAGTGCAATATGTTTTGTGTGTGAATATGGACTGGATAAACTGCTTCCTAGTATTATGAACCAAACTACAGAACTACATCACTAGTTGGAAAGACAAAATACAAAGTTCAGCATGAATCTAAATTATGTCACAGGGTGACTTCACACAGTCCTAATATGAAAACACAGCTTGAAGCTTCAACAATGAGATGCAGAATGTGTTGTTTTGGCTTATTGTAGAGCATCTTAGAAGACTGATGACTAGTAAATGCATTTGTGGGACTTGCTGTACCACTGACTCAGACCTAGGCCCAGAGAATCTTTTAATTCCAAAGCCTAACTTCCAGACAGGCTGCTACCAAGATCAGCAGGCAGCCTTCATGTAAGTAGATACTTACAGATCATCTCAATGAGGCCAAGGATTGCTCCCATTTGTCAGACATGGGCATGAATATGCTCCCGAGTAGTCACTGTCTCAATTAAAATGGAAAGTTTGAACAACATCCAGAAAGGTGAGCTAATAACTGAATGTCTTGCTTTGATCAGGTACTATTTTTCTCTCTCAGGGTAAGTCATGAAGGTCCAGTGAGTCAGCTATCCTTATATGTTTACCAATCCATATCTCACACAGGGTCTTGATATTCACCTGCTCCCAAGCCCTACATTATAGTCCCTAAATTATAATCCCTTCCAGGTGGAGGTCAAACAACTAGGATGCATACATCCACATCTCTAACTTCTGTATGTGAATAATTCAGTGAAACCAGATTCAGATAAGGGGTGAGAACTTTAAAGAATCTTCAGTGCCCAGTTATGCCTCACCTCTTCCATTGTTCTTTTTACCATGAAGGTGACAACGAAACAATTCAATAAGACCAACTGAGTAGAATGGGTGTACTGAGAGCTTGGAAGGCAAAGACCTACCCTTCTATCAGACTCCAATCCCCTCTGTCCTGTCTGGGTATTCTGGAGTCCAGTTCATTACAGTGTTTTCTTCTGAGACCTGGCTTTAGCTTCTGGTAAGCCAGTGGAGCTAGGAAGGAACTGAATGACCCAGCCATCTTCAGCCCTTCACAACTGTCTGGAGAATCCTCCTTTGCTCTGATAAAGTACTATACTATCTCAGTCCCCATCTCTGTGCCCCATCATGAGCCCAAATATGTGTTCTATATCATAGTGCAGAACACATGTTATCTATTTCAAAATGTATAAAAAAAATCTGTATATATTTGAAGAATATGGTTTTTCAGAGAAGGTTAAAGGGGTTCTAGCATGCCACTCAAACACACACTGAATAATGTGCATTATAAGTGTATATTTTAATGATTTCAAGTTCGGAAGCTCTAGTGGAAAAGCAAGCTTGCCACAGGAAGGCAAGAAATATCAGCTCAGACTAGAGCTCTTCAAACTGTCCTCTTGGCCTTACAGAAGGTCTTTGGTGCTTCCAGCCTTTGATTTCTATAGGATTCCCAAACCTGAGCTGATTTAAATATGAGACTGTTTACAGAAAGACACTCTGGGAGGAATGTGAGCTACATGCTCAGGAGACTTTTCTTCCAGCACCACACATTGAACAGCATCTACACCATAGTTGTTAAGAGTATTGAGCATTACAAGATTTTAATCAGATCACTTTTGTTCATCAAGCACCACTGACCTCTGCCTCCAAAAGAACTGTTCCTGTAACATTCTGAAGGCTTCAGGAATCTTCAGATATAACCTTAGCACCCCCTTTTTTGATGCCTCACAATCTGTTATCTATCTATTTAATTCACACACCTGGCTAGGAATGGATTCCTAAGAGAAGGAGATGCACAAACTACGTGCCAAGCATTTTCATCCACCACATTTAGCCTCGGACTTGTGTTAACAATGTCTTCTGTTGTCCTCCAACGTTCGTAAATATCAGAGTAAACCTGAGACTGCAGTAGCTCCAAGGGCATTCTAGGCTTTCCTGTGTCTCTGTGTACAAGGGTCAGGAGAATTCACAGTCACTGTGTATAGAAACTTAAAAATTAAATGGACATTGATGTGAGTGCATAATTTGAGTCAGTCTGTCTGGGTTAAAATTTGGAAACAGCTCTCAAAATGCTTGAAAATGTCTACATTCATTGTCCCAGCAGTTTTATTCCTCTGAAAACACTCAGAAATTAAACAAAGACATCTTTACAAGAACGCTTTTTTCAAATTTATCTATAGTAACAGCAAGCCCGCCCTTTTGTCTGTGAGGGCCCTAGCCAGCAAGTGGTCCCAATCTTGTACTAGAAGATCCATCAGAGAAGGGCTTCTCTCCCCGGCTACTGCCTCTCTCTTCCTATCCCATCCCAGCTTGCTCTCAGGCACCCCTTCCCTTCTCTGGGATCATAAGATCCCCCAACTCAACCTGTTTGGGGGCTGAGGCACTGGAGACAAAGTGGTGAGTGCAACTGTGCAGGAGTTCCTTTGTTTCACTGAGCCTGCATGCAGTAAGCTAGTCCTTTTGTCTGTGAGGTCCCTGGCCAGCAAGTGGCCCTGACACTGTACCAGAAGATCCATTGGAGAGCATTTGAAGGAAGAGATGGGCAGGCGGCAATGCAAGAATTCCTCCAACAATCTGAAAAGCAACATAAAAACACCAGAACCCAGTGAACACACAACAGGAAGACTGTAACACCCTAATCCAGAAGAAGTAGAAAAAAATTGATAGTATGAAAGTGATAGAGTCCCTTAAACAGGATGTGAAAAACTCCCTTAAAGAAATGGATGAGAAGAATAACAAAAAGTTTGAAGAAATGAATAAATTCCTAAAAGAT
>LOEQ01012597.1:0-25107 GCA_001685075.1 Bramus lutescens
TTCTTAGACCTGGATGGAGGGGGAGGACCTTGGACTTCCCACAGGGCAAGGAACTCTGTCTGATCTCTGGATTGGAGAGTGAGGGGGAGGGGAAGTTGGGGGGAATGGGAGGAAAATGGGAGGAGGTGAGGAGGCGGAAATTTTTAATAAAAATATAATAAAAACAAACAAAAAAACCAATATTGTGGGCAATCACGCTTGGTACTGTAAACCCAGCGAACCTCCTGTGATGTCATGAATTTTAGAGGAGAATACACTACTACCACTTTCTGTAGCCAGTATAATTTTGACTTGCTTTCTAAATATGTATTCTAACACCTGTAGAGAAATGTAGCTCCTATTCCTCATCAGAGATTTCTTTTTCAGCAGACAACAGCCATTAAAGTAAGTTACAGTTGTCAAAGTGCTGAGAGGCACAGACTCTCAGCTGCACAGACCCGGCAGCTACCTCTACAGCACAACTCCCATACTCAAGTCTCAAGGAACAGTTAAGGAGTGGGGAGGAAAAGATTGTAAGAGACAAAGGACTGAGAATTCTACTGCAAGGTCGTGGCTTCTAGATGGGACAAGGAACCTGCACTCACTAAATCACATCATTGTGGCTGCTTAAACAAGACCTGAACAATGATAATAGCAGTTGACTTGCCAACATAGATGGGGGAAATCTCATAGTAATCCACCTTTAGATAAATAGGCAGCAAATGACTGTGGAGAAATGAAAAATTAGAGGGACGAGTTTCCCAAATGGCTATCCAGTACCAAGTGGTCAGCCCTAAAACCATNAGAGGCCACTAGTTTGAGAGGGAGCAGGAGACACAGAGGCCTGGGTAGGGTTAGAGTCAGGAGAGTAAGGGCAGTAAATGATGTTGTTATATTTTAATTAAATTTGACAAAGAGTATTGATTTAACCAATTCATTAATATGGGATTTCTTTACATCCTTTTCTGCTTCTTTTACCATGATTTTAAAAATTACTTTCACTATGAAACTATTTCACCCCCTTGGTTAAATTCATTCCACACTTATTACTTTTGTGTATTTAGCTGCTAGAAATGGGATTGTCTTCTCTTTTCTTTCTTTTTTTTTAGATAATTTGATTTTGGGAGAAAGCAATGCTGATGAATTTTGCATGTTGATTTTGTAAATCACAGAATTTTTCAGTTCTAAGGGTCTTTGAAATTGTCTTCATATAAGATCATGCTTTCTGCAAACAGATAATTTGACCTATTCTTTTCCAATTTGAATTCCCTTTATTTTTCTTGACTGATCGCTCCATTTAAGGCTTGTGGTAATTGGAGCTGGAAAGATGGTTCAGTGGTTAGTATTAGGGTTCAATTCCCAGTACCCACGTGGCAGCTCACAATCTACCTATAACTCTAGTCCTGGAAAACCTGGCACTCACTTTGGACTTTCACAGTCACCAGGCATGCATGTGGTACATAGGCATCCAGGCAGGCAGAACACCTGCACACATAAAAACAAATTGAAAAAAAAAGACTTCCGATTATGTGGTGAATGAAAGTAATGAAGGTGATCATATTCGTCTTGTTTCAGGTTTTAGCCAGAAAATGTTCATCTTTTCAGCATTTATTTCTGTCCTAGTTTATTTTATTGCTTGGCATGGTCTAGCGTCATCTGAGAGGAAAGTGTCAGTTGAGGAATTGCTTAGATTGGATTGACATGTGGGTATGTCTGTGGGGGTGGTTTGCCTTGATTGTTAAGTGATGTAGGGGGACCCATATCACTGTGAACAGCACCATCTCTGGGCTGGTAGTCCTGGGTTATATAAGAACGCTAGCTAAGCAAGGGCCTGACCAAGCATGATTGCTTCATATTTTCTGCTTCAGGTTTTGGCCCTGACTTCTCTCAATGACAGACTGTGATTTTAAGGTGTAAGCTAAATAAAAACATTTGGTAAGAGTATTTTAATCACAGCAATGGAAAGGAATCTAGAACAAGTACTGATGTTAGTTATTGGCTTGGTTTGTATCATCCTTTATTTTTATATTGAGATACATTCCTTTTATACCTAATTTGTTCAGGGTTTTCATATTGAAGAGCTGTTAATTTGTGCATTTATTGATGTGGTCATATATGCTTTGTCTTACATTCGACTGATGTAGTGTAGCATGTTTACTGATTTACACATGTTGTCTTACTTGGTAATAATGAATAAATTTTAATATACTGCTTGACTTAGTTTGCCAGTACTCTATTGAGGATTTTCAGATCTATATTCATCAAAGATACTGGTTTATAGCTTTCTTTGTTAATTGTGCCCCTGTCTAGTTTTGGTTTTAGAGTAGTAATGGTTTCATAAAGTGAGTCTGGAAGAATTCTCTTACCTTTAACTTTTAGAATAATTTAATATGAACTCATTGTTTTTAGTTCTTTAAACAGTTGGTACTATTCAGCACTAAGATCATCTGGACTTGGACTTTTTGTGGAAAATATTTTAGGACTGATTTAATGACTTCACTCCTAATTTAGTTGTTCGGGTATTCTATTTCTTTATGATTCAGATTGGAAAAGTATAGGTTTCTTGAGAATCTTCTAGTTCTTCTAGATTATCATATGGCTGTAGAAAATATATGGTTGTTTCTAACATTTTCTAACAGTTACTTGCATTTCTGTGATACCAACTGTATTTTTCTGTGTTAGTGAGCTTCTTTGCCCTGACAGAAAAATGGCGTAGCCAACTTAAAAGAGGAAGAATTTATGTGAGCTCACAGTTGAAGAGACTTCAGTCTATAATCAACAGGTTTCATTACTTTGGGGGCACAAGCTAAAGCAGAATGTCATGGCTGAGAGAATGTAGTGGGACAAAGCTGTTCAACTCATGTTGACACAAAGCTGCTAATTGTAGCGGGAGCCAGGAAACAGAGGAAGCAAGCAAATAGTACTGGGATGATCTATATCCTTTCAAGGTTAGATCTGTTCTCTATTTATCTTTTGATTTTCACCTGTGGGTATGTCTGTGTGGGTGGTTTGTAGATCTTTTGTATTATTTAGATTATTTCATATGTGCATTGATGTTTATCATTTAATTCTGTTTGGTTGCTCTTCTTTTCCTAGTTCCTTGATGTTTAGCAACATGATTCTTTTTCTTAAAGATTGTTATAATTTCTTTCATTTATTTTTTGAGATTATAATATAATTATATCATTTTCCTTTCCCTTTCTTCCTTTCAAGCCCTTGCATATACTCTTCCTTGCTCCCTTTCAATTTCATGGTCTTTCTTAATTAATTGCTGTTACATGCTTATAAATACATATATGGGTATACATTTATTCTATATAATTATATTTATTTAAGATAATATAAAATATAATTATATAATATACATATATATTACTAGCTATTAACCTGCTCTGTCTGTATAATGTTTCTTGTATATTTTGGGGGCTGACCATTTGGTACTGGATAACCAACTGGTGTGCTCTTCCTTGGCAAAGACTCTTTCTCCCACTTTCAGCAATTCCTTAGTTGCCTGCAGTTCTCTGTGTAGGGTTGAGACTCCATGGACTTTTCTCACTTCCACTTTAGAATGTCTCATTCAGGTTATGATTGCTCTGTTTTTTTTTAATGTAGGTATTGGTATAATGTAGGTATAAATATCCATACTATTCTTTGTTTTGTTATATCATATAGGTTTTTGTAAGGTCAAAAATTATGGATTTCCATAATTTGTTTTTTAATTGAATATTGTTCTTCCATATTTATTGGTTCCTTCATCAAAACCAAGTTGCTGTTATATGGAATTATTGGAAAATATTTAATGTTTATTAGACAAGAATGTGTCTTCAGAATATTTTATGAATGTCCATTTGGCCTAGTGTTCAATTTAACACTCATGGTTTGGTTGCTGGATAATCTTCCCTTTGATTCAAATAGGATGTTAAAGTACTCAACTAATATTCTAATATGCTAATCTCCCACTTAATGAATTTTGATGTTTTAATTTGAATGAGTAGATATGTACATTTTTGGCTAAATTAATCCATTTTATCAAGATGACGATGGTTGATTCGTGGTAGAGCACTTACTGGGCATGAATGAGACCCTAGGTATAATTCTAGGCACTGTGGAACCAAAAAGAAAAAGAAATTCCTTGTTATCATTTTACAATTTTTGTTGTCTACTTGTACTTTTGAAATAAATTTCTGAAAATGTATGTTTGATTCACTTTGGCTTTCATTTTGCTGAAATATTTTATTCTATTCATTTACTCTTAGTATATCGGTGTAATTATAGGCAAAGAGGTTTCTGTATAGGAAATATTTTATGCTTATCAATACTCAATGATGATCTCATATAGTCCATTTTGTTTTTATAGCAAAAAAAACCTGTAACTGTAGATATGGACTGAATGGTACATTTCGTATTTATGAAGACTGGAAATGTGATGTCACATTTGGCATCTGGTAAGGGCTCAAACTCCATTTCCAAGATGGGTATTGAATGCTGCATTCTCTAAGGGAATGAACACTCTCCTTCAACATGGCAAAGGTGGTAAAAAGTGATGTCACATTCACAAGCCCCATTTTATACTGCCATTAATATATTTGTGAGGAGAGGCATCTTATGGTCTAAACACATTCCACTAAATTCCCTTCTCCCAACCTTACTGTATTATGGATTAATTTTTAAGCACATGAATTTACCTAATATTATAGCACTCTTTTCCTTGTCAGTATCATTCAGATCTGACCTTAGCTGACTACACCCTCCATTCTCATATGCGTTGTCATAAATGCCTCACATGAGATGCCCCTCTTTGGATGTACACTTTCTATCTCCAATTACCCCTCCCTTGTGCCGCTCATTCCACATGCCTCTATACCTAGAGTCTTGTTACAGATCATCTGACCTTGGATCTGCAGTACTACCAAATCTCTTCCTAGTCCTTTACTTCCCTTAGAACAGTGGTCTCAACTTTCTTAATGCTGTGACCCTTTAATATGGTTCCTCAGGTTGTGGTGACCTCCAACCATAAATTATTTTCATTGCTACTTCATAACTGTAATTTTGTTGTTGCTGTTATGAATTGTAATGTAAATATTTTTGGAGATCGAGGTTTGCTAAAGATGTCACGACCCACAGATTGAGAACCACTGCCTTAAAATGTACATAATCCCTCTTTTCTCATCATTACAGTAGCCTTTCTCAGGCTGCGCTAAACTGTGATTTGATCATAGTTATTGGTTTGATTACCGGCATGAGTAATAAGAATAAATGGGAGGGGAAAGGGCTTGTTATCAATCAAGGTAATGGTGTACCTATTACTTAGGAGAAAATGTGTTGCACAATAGTTTGAATATAAAATATCTCACAGATACTCTTATGTTAAACCCTGGCAGTGTTATTCAGGGAGGTTCTAGACAGTTTGGGAGCTGGAGCCTAGCTAAAGGAAGATCACCTGAAGTGAATCCTTGGTGGAATAGTTTGTCCCTGGCCCCTTCACATTTCTCTATCAAGAAGTTAACATCTCCTCCTGTTCAGGCTCCTGTCACCAAATATCTCAGCACAGGATCAGAAGTAATAGAAGTGAAATTTTTTGAGAAAAATCTCAGAAGACACCAGGTAAAGTGCACCGTTTTCACATCTATTGTTTCTGTGAGATGAAAAGTTCAAGACAACTTACCACAAATTTGCAATAAATAATAAAAAACACAGATATACCCAGTTAGATTTGGAATTTAGATACACAATGAATTGTTTTTCAGCATTAGTTTTGTCTTGTATTGTTCATATATAGTAAAAAGACTTATATGAAATTTAAATATAATGGAAATTTTCAGCTTATTGCATTATATTCAGAGGGGGTAGGATTAAGAACAATGATGAAAGTTCCTCGGTATATAAGTCTTCAGATTTCCATATTTTGTCTTAATTTGGCAATTATTTCAGCCTTTTATTTTTCCTCCAATGCATCAGTGAGATTCAATAAAGTCAGCAGAGTCCGCGTAATAGCTATTTCCTCCACCACTCAAAACTGCTTGAGACATTTCCCCAGCATCACTTGTATTGCTTGCTATACAGCCAGACACTGCCTACTTTGTTTCATTGAATGTATTGTTTTGCCTTCCATATTCAAGTTCAAGATTTATTTATTCTATTAAATTCTATCTTAATAGGTTTAGTACTCAGATGAAGAAGTGGATCCTACATATGAATTTTTTGAATCCTATATATGTATTTAAATGTCGTAACTTTAACGTAGGCTTGTGCTCAGAAGCAGGCAATAAGAACAAAGCAAATGTGCCAAAGTTAGACTCCAGGTCTTTGTCACCAGGTTCAACCAGAAAGTTAAGTTTTCTCGATAATGTAACCTTTATTTTTTGGGTCAGAAACACGTATGTCCTAAAAATCTCTGAAAATCCCTTCCTTAGGACTGGCAACCAGTGACTTCATTGTAACTAACCAACACTACAACCTTTTCCTTCTTTCCACTCACAACACTATCTGATTTAAATAGGCTTAATTTGAAAATTTTGCTGTTTTAGCCATAAAGATAGAAACTATGGCTAATTTTAATGCAAAATAATTCTACATATTTTGAAAAGATCACAGTATTTAGGTACCTTAGTAAATGTTATAGTATAGATTTTTCCCATTTTTTCTTTCTTTTTTTCCCCTGTTCCTTCACTCTTCCTAGTCCACCTCCTCCACGTCCTCTCCCACCAGATATCCTCCTCCTCTTTTTCCCCTGAAAACTAAAGCTCAGGGCTCCTAGGGATACCCACTGAACATGCCACAAACAAGTTACAGTAGGACTAGGTACACGCCCTCATATCAAGACTTGAAAAGGCAACCCCATAGGAGGAAAAGGATCCCAAGAATAGCTGAGAGTCAGAGAACCCCCCTTTCACTTTTAGGACTTCCACAAGAAGACCCAGCTAAACAACGATAATGGATATGCAGAGGACCTGACTCAGACACATATGTGGTACGTAGTCCTTGATTGTTGCTTCAGTCTCTGTGATCCCCTCTAAGCCCTGCTTAGTTGATTCTGTGGCCTGTGTTCTGGTGGTGTCCTTGACCCCTCTCGCTCGTGCAATCCTTTCCCTTTCTCTTCTGTAGGGTTCCCTTGCTCTGCCTAGTACTTGGTTGTTGGTCTCTGCATCTGCTCCCATTAGTTGCTGGATGATGCCTCTCTAATGATAATTGAGTTAGGCACCAATCAATGAGTACAGCAGAATATCATTAGTAATAATTCATTTGATTTTTCCCCAGTCATATCTGGTTCTACCCTGGGTCTCTGGGCTGTCTGGCCTCTGATTTCTGGTCATCCAGGCAGTGTCAGGCATGGACTCCCTCTTGTGGCATGGGCCTCAGGTTTGACCAGTCATTAGTTGGTCACTCCCTTGTGGAGTTCTGTACCACCATTACACTGGCACATCTTGCAAGCAGGACAGATTATAGGCTGAAGGTTTTGTGGCTGAATTGGTGTCCCAGTCCTACTGCTGGAAGCCTTACCTGGCCATATAAGATAGCTGATTCAGGCTCTGTATCCTTCATTACTAGAAGTCCTCATTACAGTCTTCCTCATAGAATCGAGGGAGTTTCTACTTCACTAGGTTTCCACATGAGCCCCCCACCCCCCAAATACACCCCAACTCCAGTTGTCTCTCCCAGTACTCTCTCCCTCCACTCCACCTGATCCCTCCTGTTTTCATCTGCCCCTGGACCTAGTTCACTCACAAAATATGTTAGTTTTAAATGTCTCCAACAGATTTGAGCACAAAATGGATATTCAGAAAAGAATCCACTAATTCTAAAAATCCTATCAATTCAATTAACTTCTAACATTTTCTTTGAATACAATGTGTGTGTGTGTGTGTGTGTGTGTGTGTGTGTGTGATCAAAAGAAAATTGGCAGTATCGTAGCTGGGAATTTACAGTCTACTTTTTCTACCTGTCTTACTATTTTTTTCATCAGTACACCAAATGTTTCTTTAAAGAGACCATTAATTAATATGCTGATACGCATTTATCTTATACTAAAAGTCTCATGGAAGAGAAACTGATTTTATGACAACCTAACATTCTTTGGAATAGTTCACTCATCTTAGAATAAACCCAAACATCATTATGTTCTAGTATCTACTTGTCATTAATTCAAAGCTCAGAAAAAAATATAAAATCATTTTCCCAGATTCAGATATATCACCATCACATTTGCCATGATTTTTTGATAGGATTGGCATATACAGGGCTTACTGTATTTTAGCGTTTCTGTCTCGGGACTGCATACTGGATTCCGGTGGTATCTTTGCAAAATCCCATAGCAACCTGATGGCACTACTAAGATCATAATCCTGGGATTTGGAAATGTTAGGCTTTTAGACTCCCTACTATAGCATAATAATGTTCAAGTTCATACAGAAAGTACTTATCATAAAACATAGTGCACTATCAGAAAAACTAAAATTAAATAATTTAAAGTTAATAAATCCCCATAGTCCTTAAGCACTTATAATGTTTTTCTCCTTCACTTTCAAGTTGATGATCTTTCTCTAACCTAAAGTTAAACTCAAAACAATGCTAACTTCTATCAAGCAATCTGTAGAATAAATCAAATTACAGTCTTACTGTGTGGTCTTCCTAGAAATTAGTTGCAAACTCCATTTCTTGTACCTCACATGGATAGGATAATCATCTTTTGATGGAAACAATCACAAAGAAGTATTCAGAAATTAAAACACTTTAATATAAACATTTTTCAGAATATAGACCGATTTTTATCAGCCCTTTGGAGAACATTTTAAAAGTATATA
Organism: Bramus lutescens; assembly: GCA_001685075.1. Taxonomy (NCBI): domain Eukaryota; kingdom Metazoa; phylum Chordata; class Mammalia; order Rodentia; family Cricetidae; genus Bramus; species Bramus lutescens. The sequence goes on from LOEQ01012597.1 coordinate 8,781, forward strand.
TCATTTAATTTATTATACACTAATTTTCCACTTTCAGAACTAGAAAATACAAAAATACACTGCAAATTAGATTTAACAAAAAAGGGCTAAGTTGCTTCATACATTTTCATTGGAGAAAACATAAACATTAACACACAACAGTAGCAAAATACCACCAATACTAATGCAAATTCTAAAAGGAATGGATTCTGAGAAGTCTGGTCTCCCTCAGGCCTGACCATTCTTCCAAAACCAAACAAGACTGGAAAAATTCAGGGTGGTATGGCTGTAGACTGCTTTGTAACTCACCGTTTTAGGTACATAGTTTCCATGAGCAAACAAGTCATTTTCACTACAACTTGATGGACAAAGTAGAAACACCTCTACTTAAGAAAACCATATTATATATAAGCAATAGAATATTTTTTTCTTTCTTATAAAATCAGAGAAAGTAACTTTAAAAAGCATATTGAATATTTTGACTTTATCTGGCTTCTGTTAGCGATTAACTGTACACATGTACAAATACACAAATAACACAAATTTCAAAAAAAAAACAAAGTTTTAAACCTTTCTTCAACCTTAAGGGAACAAAACTGCAAAGTAGAAAGCACTGAATCTTCTGGAATTTCTTCAGTAGATTTCTTCCTCTCCCATTCTTCTTAGTATTTTGTTCTTGCTTCTTGAAGGCTAGGTTTAGACTTTATGGTTCTACTTTCAATTACATTTTGAAAGGAGGGAGTGACATAGAGGGGGGAAGGTGAGAGAGGAGAGCAGAACAGAGGAGAGAGAGAGAGAGACAGAGAGAGAGAGAGAGAGAGAAAGGGAGAGAGAGGGACAAGGAGGGAGAGACAGAGAGAGCGTTTTATCTCTTCTCTTCATTTGAAGTGCTTTATCTCAATTTCCTCAGAACTTTTCCCAGTAATTTTCTTGATTCAGTCTTCTGATAGTAAAACTAAAAGTTGAAAATTCTTGAGTAGGTTTACCTTGAAACATTTTCTTAAAGCATGGATTTAGATATCTTGTGTTTCTTTTCTCATGTTCATTTTTTCAAACAAAATACCTCAAGGGTTTTTGAGCTGATACTCTACCTGCCTTACTTTAACCTCACCAGTCACTCCTGTCTTTATCTAAATCAGTATTGCTTTCTTTTAGCCATTCTTGTGTATCTTGTAAGTTCAGAACCCAAGAATTGACTCATCCCAAAGGATTTCCTCTTCTGTTCTTGCTTCAACAGATTTCTTTTTCTCTTTCTTGTGCTTACGTTCTTCTTTCTCTGAGGACACTTCATGTTTTCTTTTCTTTTTTCGATGCTTCAGTTTTTCAGAACTGACTCCAGCTTTATCCTCCTCTCCTTTAGTTTTCTCAATGTTCTTGTCTTTGTCTAAATCTTTATCCTGATAGCTCCTTTTCCTTTTATGCTTGGACTGTTCTTTCTCTGGCTTTTCTTTCTCTTCCTCCAGATGTCGTCTTTTCTTCTGATGTCGTCTTTTATGACTTGTTTCATGGGCACTGGTATTGTCATATGAAGGCAGCTCCTTGCAAATGTCATATTCTACACTGCGTGAGCCAGGGTTATTTTCTTGCTGACTAAGGCTCAGAGGAACAGGTTTTTCTGAGAAGCAATCTCTTGTGAACTGATAGTAACTATCAGAGTCTGGGTTCTTCTGGCTCTCATAAGCTGGTAAATAATGAGGTAACTTGTTTTCTACAGCTTGTGAACTGCTGTATGGATCTGTGTAAGTCTGGAAAGTCTCACACGGGAATCTTTGCTCAAACATTCTGTGCTTAGATCTTCTATCAACCATTTCTCTGTAATCATGAGTTTCAAAAGCACTATCAATTCTTCTAAAAGACGTCTTTGGCTTGAGTTCTCTAGATTCCTGCACCTTGCTGTAATCATCAAATTCATTTGGGAAATCATCATTTCTCCTCTTTGAATGAGGTGGTAACCAGTGAGGTAACTGGCCTTCCACTGGTGAGCCATTGTATGGTCGCTGGTAGGTTTGTGGACTCTCAAATGAAAATCTTTCCTCACACATCCTTTGTCTGTGTTCAGAATCAACCCTTTCTCTGTAACCATGATCCCTATACCTATAGTTTTCTGTCGCCTGTCTAAAACTAATATTGGGATCAAGTCCTCTGGCCTTCTGTCCTTTGATGTAATCTTCAAGCTCATCCTGGAAAGAGTCATATGTTTTTGACTGTGCTGGTAAACAATGAGGTAACTGGTCTTCTACTGCTCGAGGATTATTGTATGGTCCTGGCTGTGTCCAGAAATTTTCAAGTGGAAATTGTTGTTCAAGCATGTTTTGTCTGGGTCTGGAATCAACCATTTCTCTGTACCCACGGACTTCCAAGTAATTATCTTCCATCTTCCTGAAATGAACATTATACTCTAGCTCTCTAGGATTCTTCACTTTGTTATAATCTGCACATTCACCTTGGTAAGACTCCTGTATCTTTTTTGAATTCATTACTTGACTGATAACATGAGATTCTCTACAAAGAAAATAATATAAAGTTTTGATTACTATGAATATTTTCTTTGCTCTAAAATATTAGTTTAAATAAAAAATCTACAAAGGTTGAAATACAAATCTAAAACTATAAAAATAATTTTGATGCTCAAATCATAGCATGGATAGGTAGATATCTCTCCAGAATTCCACAAGTTTTATGCAAAAACATTTTTTAGAAGATGGTAGATGGGAGACTCTGATACTTTCATTTTCTCCATGATATTGAAATATTGAAATAAAATCATAGATGAAGAGCTGCAGGGAGAGGGAATGCTGTGGAAAGATACCAGAATGCAACAGCAGACAATAACAAAGTGAAGCACAGGAATACCGAATGTCTGAACTGTAAGAGATTTAAATGGAGAACCATAATAACAAGTGCACAGTAATAAACTAGGGACGAGGAAGATGTCCCTCAGTGGGGCTCTTAGCAGAAGAGAGAAGGAAACTCCTGGTGAGTTTCAAAGTACAGAAACTAGCACCTTGCAAAAATATAGTCTTAGATAGGAGACTTATGATCTATTAGTAATCTGGCCCCTAAGAAGTCCCCTGTATTTCTTAGCTTAACTCATTGCTGTTGAAATGAAGAATTATCTTAAAAGGTGTCCTGTTGTCCAGCCTTACTTCTGGATGTATAAATACATGCATTTTAATATCTTCAAAATCTAGACTGTCATTCCAAGTCATGAATATATACAGCGTTCAGGCTAAAAAGATCAACAAAGAGACTTTAGAGTTAAACTGAACCATAAATCAAATGGACTAAGCGTACAGTATTTGATTCAACAGCTGCACAATACACATTCTTTTCAACAAGCTTCTGGAATTGCATAGCCAGGGAAACATTAGAGAGAAGAGAAAAGCTGCTCTCCAAATGGATTTGGAGCTTGCTTCATAAGAGGGAATCCATGCCTACTGCTGTAAACCTGCTCAAAAAACCATGACCGAAGAGGTCTTAGACCCTGGGAAGGGATGGTAAGATTATTGTTTAGCTAAATTCACAACATCAAATCATCCTCTAAATGTCTATGTTTATACTTACAGACAAAGACTATTCTCTTCCTTGAACAGAGCATCCTCTCCTTTGCAGATAAACGCAGAGACCCATGGCTACATAAGATGCTGAGAATAAAGGCTTAGCCCTAGACTAGACATTTATACCACCTGCTTAATATTCAAAGAATGCTGGGGAAGATGGGTCAGAAAGAATATTATGTTCTGGTAAATGGGGAGAGGGGTTAGGAATTGTATCTTTAAAGCATAACACAGAAGTGACAACTATGAACTTACAGCAGCTGTGTATACTGTAACCAGGTCCAAAGAAGTTGGGCCCTCCTATCAGTCAGTTATGAAGAGAAAAAGGATTCATGAGGCCCTACCACATACTGTTGATCCACTGTCAACCACAGCTTCTTGGAGAGGGGCAAGCATAGTATATAGGCGTGTACCCAATGGTGATCCCACAAGGTTCTGATGGTTAGTTCTGCACTCAAGATCACACAGAAAGCCCTAAATAAACATTGTGAAACACTAAAAAGAACCAAAGCTAGTACACATGGGGAAGAGATTTATAGTGCAGGAGGCTAGTAGGGTGTGTGTGGGGGGGAGGGACAACAGGAGATATTTAAAGAGTAAAAAGAATACATAATGTACATGTACAAATTATTAAAGAACAAAATCTACTTATTAAAGAAGAAAATGCAAGACAATAATGAGAATGCAGAGAAAAAATGAATATACACTTAAGTGGGAATATAAATTGTGCAGCCACTACAGAAATCTATATGGAAGTTACTAAAAAACTAAATGTATAACCTCCATAAGATCCAACTATATTACTGCCGGACATATACCCAAAAGAATACTAGATCGCTTAGAAGAGAGATGGCTAAACAGCAATACTTAATGCAATACCATTCACAATAGCCAAGTTACACAATAGTTTAGGGGACCACCAGCAGATATAGAATATGTTGTGATTCTCAAAGAAATACTCAATATTTAAAAACAAAGGAAAATAAAATAAAAATCATATTGCTTGTTAAAATAAAGGATAGACATGGAGATCATGGTGTTAAGTGAACTACCCCAGGTCCAGAAAGACAAGTATTGACTGTTTTTCTTTCATCTATGGGATCTTGATATTTTTAGAAATTCCCATCACAGTAAAAGGGGCACCACTAGGGAAGAGGGGGGACATCAGCATAACTGGGAGAATGAATATGACCCAAGTGTGGTTTATAAATATGTGGAAATATCATAATAAAAGCAATTATTTTGCATATGAAATATGTGGTAATAAATTTTCAGGCCTGGGATAAAATAGAGGATGAACATAGGAGTGAAATGATCTCATTCTATTGTAATACCACAAATATTAATGCATGCTAGTATGTGTGGCTAATTAACATTAATAACTAATGTCCTAATAAACTGTCTGAATGTCACATTTTAAAAGCTAGTTCTTTGATTAGATGCACAGATGTGACAGGTTATAGATTTAAAATTCTGAGGTTTTAATGTCTATAGTGTAATTTCATTTGCTGAGTCTGCAATATAATTCCTGCGGTGGTTTGAATGAGAATGGCCCCCATAGATTCATGCTTGAATATTTTGGCTCCAGTTGATGGAATTGTTTGGAAAGAATTAGGAGGTGTGGCCTTGTTGGAAGAGGTATATCACTGGGGGCTAAATTTAAGGTTTCCAAATACTCTGGGCATTCTCAGTGTTTTCTCTTTCTCTGCCTCCTAATTATGTATCAAGAAGTGAGCTCTCTGCTGTTCCTGGCACCAGGTCTTTGCTTCATCATTATGTTTCTTATCCCTCCAAAACTGTTAATCCCAATTAAGTGCTTTCTTTTATAATTTGATAATTGTATTTTGTCATAGCAATAGAAAAGTAAATAAGATACCTCTAAGTAATCACAAATACTATAAATATGTTCTTATAGGGTAAAATAATAAAACTTACATTTTGATTTAAAAATCAACAAGCAAAATTATATAAAACATACATAAATCCTTGTCCTGCTACCAAAATCACCTACTGTACAATTGCCACAAATTTCTCCTTGTCTTAAAAGCAAATATTAATATTGCTAAAAACGGATCTGGATTCTGTATTTTAGGTACAACAGCATGACCTTTGTTCTGAACAATTATACCTCACTGTAAAGATGAATATTAGATCACTGAATCCTTGGAACTAAGAAAACCTTTTTAAGATGACTTTGCATGGCTAGCCTGAAAATTTATTTATTTTTTTAGCACATCTACAAAGAAAAACAATGTTGTCTATTCAGGAGGGTTTACCAATTTGCCAGAAAGATTTGCCAGTGCATTATTGTGATTAGAAAATGTCCTTAACACTAGTGTGCAATATGTTACAAATACTGTCTACTTCCTCTAGATTCAGATCATGGGGAAATGAATACCTAGAAGGTTTTAAAATATATTAAAGATTATTTGACTAGAAGATTTGGTCTTTGGTAACATGATGATTTTTTTTAATAGCAAAAACCACTTACTTAATTTGATGTTCACTTCCTTGCATGTGGGACCGGAACATATGTAAAGATGTAAAGGTGATACTGCAGATATGGCATATGTAGGTTCTCATTCTATATGCTATAAAAATGATAGAGTTTAAGAAGATCAATATGGAAACACTTAGAATCATATAATGCCAATGATGGATAATACTTTATTAGAGACCCTCTACTTGAAATATCCTAAGAAAGACTTGTCCAAAGACATAAAATCACTTGCTGATAGTCACAGAAGCAAAGAATAGCGTTAGCATCTCTTAGCCCATGTCTCTAAATTTAATGCCCAGAATTCTGTATACTATACACTGTATCTATAGTCTTCATTTATTTCCTAAGAATCTGCTATCTGCTTGCCTGATGTTGCTATACACACTGTATAGCAGGGCCTTTCTTGGACTTCAACAGCCTTTTTGTTTGCTATTAGTTAGTTTCTTACAAAAACCAAACCCTGAAATGTCACAAAACATTAATTAAAAACATAGGAAAAATTTACTCTCTTATTTGAAATCATTGTAGTTCACTAGTTACCAAAAATAATTTCCACAAATTTTAGAAAAGAGAATTATTGAGCCCATGCACAGGATGAAAGGTGAAAGCAAAATTCTAAAATGATAGCTGCCATTTAAAATGAATAAAAACAAACAAAAAACCTGACAAAAACACAAAACCAAAACAGAAAACCTTTCAAAACAAACAAATTATAAAGAGAAGCTATATAACAGCTAACTATTCTGCTTTCAAAGGATAATTAAAAGCAGGAGATAAACTTATTTTCTAAATCCCACCATCTTTCAACTTTCTTCTTGTTCAGCAGAACAACTTTCATGAGACAAGTATAAAATCAGCATTATTCTAGAGGCAAGGCAATAAACTGGCACCATATAAAATTTAAGGACAACCAGAATCATCTTCTCGTAAATCAAACAGCAGTTTAATCACTTAAAGGAAGATAAATTAATCATATTCAAGTGTATTGACCTTTATTGAACAAACATTATTTACAGAAACAAGAGACTACTTGCAGGGTAAAATAAAAATAAAGACAGTGGATAACATGTTCATTATTAATACATATTGTTAATGACCAGTAATCAACAGGGTACATTAAAATTTGAAAGAATGTTTTGATAAGGACACTCAGAACATCCTTTAGACAGAAAAGAGTTTTTTAAAAAACAGTGTTAGGAAAGTTATTTACATATAAATGTAGGTAGACTTTTGTATCTCACCAGTTACACTGATCAACTCAAAATGGACTAAAGAGTTTAAATAAAAGATTGGTATAGGGGCAAACAGGAGCATGCAGGCAATAATAATTGATGAAAAAAAGAGAGCATAAATTTCAAGGAGAGTGGGAAGGAGTGTACAGGAGAACTTTGAGGGAGCAAAGGGAAGGAATAAAAGCTGCAGCCTAAAATACAATCTCAAAACTAAACAACAGAAACATTGAGAGCTATAAAATTACTAGAAGAAAATTCAGGTAAAATTTTTCAGGATACTGTAATATGTAAGAAATTTTTGGAAGTGGTGTATCTGAAATTTTGCTACCCTTTCTTAGCTCTAAGCCATTTGGTCATTTTTCCAAACTTTCTACTTCTATCACTCATTATCATAGAAACCTATGGACCAAGACATTTCATGTTAGCAAAATATGTGCTATACACACACACACACACACACACACACACACACACACACATTCTTTTGCAATGAGGCATTATTAACTAGTTTATATATTTTCCTCTTTAGAGAAAATGGTACATTCCTATTTATACTACCAAGAATTACTAGTTTAGCACCCCAAATGAATATCATTGTATCACACTAATTTGAAATACTTCTCAAAATAACATGGAAACACACACACACACACATATGATTTTGAAATTAAGAGACACAAAAGACTTTCTGGCTCTCATGTCCTAGAAAAACAAATAAAATACATGGAATTGATCGCTTGAATACTACAAATTCTTTAATTAATAAAATCCAGTGGTTTATTAGTAAACTAGTATGTTTTATAAAATACAAAATTCCTGTGAAAGGGTATAGAATACTTTTCTAGTTTGATATTTGTATTTGATTTTGCTAGTAGTCATTTCTCAGCTATTTAGCTATAAATGTTTTCCTATCTTCATTTTTTTGCTCCTAATATAATGTTGTGAAGCATTAATAGAGTATTAAAAGAAGCAGGGAAGAGCTTACACTATCTGCTTGGATTATCCAGATCCAAAGCACTGCTAGAGAAAAAAAGGAGTTGTTTTGACCTTATTCCTACCTGGAGGAGGCTTCACAATAACAGATTTTAGGAAGGTTGGCGCTGCTGAAGTAGTATTGGGTTTATCTGCAGAAATAATTGTAATGAAAAAATATTAACATCTGATCAAATATTAGAATTTCATCCATTGTAAAGTATTAAAGAAATTCTCTAAAAATGTACTATCTTTCTATATACTCAGTACAGGGCATCTGGATAAAAGAAATTAAGTCGTGAAGGCTCTTCTGTGAGATTAATGTGCATGCTAGTTTGTCACCTAGTTTGTAAACCAAAGACTTGGGAAGGAGGAAATATTTTACAACTAGTATTGTTTGACCATTTCCATTTATGGAAACAATAGAAGCATGGGAGCTATTTCAAGATGATTCTTTTGCAATTCACAAGATAAATCAGATGGTATGAACTTCTAAGGTGATAATTTTCATATATTCTGTCTTGATTTGTCATGTTTACACCAGAGAGAGCTCTCAGCATTTAATAACTTGAAACTGTATGTTTTATTGTATGTCTCTTTCAATTACTTTCATCCTTGAACCCAAAGAAATGAATTTGGGGGCTATAGGTAAGATATTTACATAATAGTTTATCTTGTAAAGCACAATGACTCTGTCCCTCTTTTAATCAACAGATAAGAAAATAAGCATATGACAATCTGACATACTAGAATAAATATAAAAATTATAGCATATCTTATTAGAAAAAATAAATTCCTTCTTTCCTTCCCTCCCTCCCTCCCTTTCTTCCTTACCTTCCTTTCTTTCTTCCTTACTTCTTTCTTTTGGTTTTTCGAGACAGGGTTTTATAGAAGGAAGGTCGCTTGTATGTCGTGGCTGCCCAGAACCAAAATAACTACATAGAAACTGTATTTATTAAATCACTGCTTGGCCCATTGGCTCTAACTTCTTGTTGGCTAACTCTTACATCTTAATTTAACCAATATCCATTAATTTTTGCATCACCACAAGGTTGTGGCCTACCAGCCAAGTTTTAGCAATCTATCTCTGATGGCTCCAGTTACTTCAAGAGAAAGATGGGCATTGAAGAGGCTCCTTATGGAGTTTGTTAGCCACTAGGGCAAGGAACTACTCTTGCCTGAACTGCTAAACTAAACATACAGGTGCAGGACCTACAGAAAAATGACTGCTAAACTTGCCTAAAGGTGAGATGATCTTTGGGGTTCCTGCTTCACAAAAGAGTCTGTGAGGCATCCTGCAGGATACAAAAGAAAGTGACTAAACTGTCTTTAACATTTCCTGCTTTGTGGAAAAGTCTGCTGGATACTATGGGCCTGTAAGCTGAAGATGGATGCTTCAATGGTACAAAAAAACTTTGGGTGAGTGTACAGGCAGTGAAATGTTTCTGTCAATTCTAGAGTTTTTGAAAGTTGCTTACAATGTACTTCCTGTTTACTCAGGCAATAGTATATCCTTCTGGAGTCTTTAAAGGAGTTAAAGAATAGATAGATAGTTATAGTTTCCCTTAGTTATGATAAAAGATAAAGTAGATATAAATATTGTAACTACAATTCCTATTTAATACCTGTTTTGTTATATGTAATGTTACTATGTTAAAGTTAAAGCCTTCCTTTTTGTTTAAACAGAAAACTGGAAATGGTGTAGGAGGTCCTTCTGTCTATGTTGCTTTCACTGGATAATAAAGGAGCTGCTTTGGGCCTATAGCAGAGCTATAGGGGACCAGAGCTAGGCGGAGAAAACAAAATGGAATGCTGGGAAGCAGATGCAAAGGGAGACGTCATGGATCTGCGCTGAAGATAGACATACTGGAACTTTGCTGGTAGGCCACAACCTTGTGGTAATACACAGATTAATAAAAATGGATTAAATTAAGATGTAAGAGTTAGCTAATAAGAAGTTAGAGATAATGGGCCAAGCAGTGATTTAATGAATACAATTTCTGTGTGGTTATTTCATGGCTAAACTATCAGGGTGGCTGGGATGAACAAATGGGCCCTCCTCTTACAGGGTTTCTCTGTAGTTTTTGGAACCTGTCCTGGAACTAGCTCTTGTAGATCAGGCTGGCCTCAAACTCACAGAGCTCAACCTGCCTCTGCCTCCCGAGTGCAGGGATTAAAGGCACGTGCCACCACTGCCCAGCTAGAAAAAATAAATTCTAATAATATGCTGAGGTAATTTGCTCTGAAAAATACATATATGATGTGCTGGATATGAATGCTGATGAATTTTTCAGGAATGAATGCCTTAATGACACAGTGAAAGCTCTTAAGAATGTGCTACATCAATTATTCCAGCTGATCAAGCATCATTTTTATGGTAGCATGTAAAATTTTCAAAATATGAGCTATTTTTCAAAATGTACTCTGCCAGTTCAGGTAATTCAATGGAAGTGTTTTCATTTCTTCATTTGAATGTTACTAGAAGGAAGAGGCAATGTTCTATAATTCTCTGTATCTTTGGGATTTAGCATTCTATAATTATTCACTGGTACTTCACATTTATAGAAATAGAAGAATGGATTATCAGGATTAAAGGAGATTAAGCAGTTTAGTTTGCTTTTTACAGATTTGGTCATAAGCATACTATATAGTATACACACTAGAGTATATAACTATACTGAATGGACAAGTGAGATAAAGATGTACATCAAAAATTATGCCAAGATGGGGAAACATAATTTAAAAAGCCAAGATTTTTGGTTTCTCTAGATGCTTATTGTTATTAATAACATATAGCACTCATTTGCTTTATGTGGATTTAGTAAACTGAATAGTGACCATAATATATTTTTAAAATTTAGTTAGCAGTTATCTCCACAGACAAGAATACAGAAAGTGATTTACTAAGTGGAAAAATAATCAAGTTGTTTGAACTGTAGTGGGAGTTTGCTCCCCAAAAGGAATGATACAATGTAGGGGAAAGATATATATCTGTTAAAGAGATGAACAGAATCTTACCCATATTTGGTTGGCTTCCTGATGGAGATACTCTGTGATGTTCTTCCAGTAATTGCTTTGGATTCTGCACATGGCTCTTTTCCACAAAATGAGCCTGAGCAATGGCTGAGGAGTCAAAACTCATGTTGCAGAAACCACTAAATTTGTCTCTGTTGACTTCTTCACTCATGTACACCTGTAAAAAGCACATTCAATCTTTTTTATTTTTTAAGTATTAAAATCTTAGAGTTCACAATTATAACATTCCACGAAGACAACTCACCTGAGAATTCTCAACAGGCATGCTCACTTTTCTACCAGGCACTTCGTTTAGTTCCTCATGCACTTGAAAATAGAACTTAACATTTTGAGCATGTATTTCACTCTGGAAAAAGATACAACTTTGTTTATTTAATAACAGAGACACCTACAATGTGCACCTCTCTGAATGTGAGCTCAGGAGACATCAATTTTAGCAGATTTTATATTAACTTTTTTTGAGATCATTGTCTTGAACAGGCTAGACAAGTGACATACTTTTGAGCTACATTCTCAACCCTTGACTGCAATAACTAGAAAGTGTTTCACTCCTTTCAAATCTTTAGACCTCAGTTAAAATTAAAATAAGATGATTCGACTTAGAAGTCAGTATTTTATTTTTTATTATGTTAGTTAAACATTGCAGTGGGTTTCATTATGACATTTTCATTCATGTATATATTTTTATTATATTACCTATTATCCTCCCAACTCACTTCCCTTTCTACTTTCATGCCTTTTTATGTATACCACAATGATCTTCCCTAGCATAATCTACATGAAGACTAGTAAAATATATTTACAGGTTTGTGAGCACCTCATCAGTGACTACAACATTGCAGAAAATCCCTCCCTTTCCCAGCAACCATCAATTGCCAATGCACAGGGAGTGATGAGGCCTCAGAATCTTCTGCCTCCTAACAACTGTTAACTGTCAATGAATCTGGGGAAGGGGGTCTTCTGAGCCTCTCCAACCTCAATGGCAGGATGCTGACAAACCAAATCTATAGTCTACATTTATTAGAAATGAAGATTCTAGGAGTTATACAGCATCCCTCAAAGTTGTTAATATCTACAATATATTTGTTATAATAATAGAGAATACAAAGGGAGGTAGAATGGTGTGAAGGAAAGAAAAGAAAGTTTACAATCAAAACCAAAGAGTTTAATCTATATTCCCTAAATTAAATTTGTATGTGACTATACTTTCCTGAGCCATTATTCCTGTCTGCCAAATAGAAATGTTACCATGTTTCCAGGTGGTGGTGGCACATGCCTTTAACCCCAGCACTCAGGAGGCAGAGGCAGGCAGATCTCTCTGATTTCAAGGCCAGCCTGGTGTACAAGAGCTAGTTCTAGGACAGCCACCAAAGCTACAGAGAAACCTTGTCTCAAAAAAAAAAGAAAAGAAAAAAATGTTACCATGTTTCAGGTCTTTAAATTAATCAAGTAAGATGACTTAAATGCAGTTAACTTGCTACACTTAAAAATATGATTCCTCATCTTCATTCCCACCGCATTTGACCAACCAACCTTATAATGTGAAATCCTTTCTGATTCAAGCTGCAGTACCACTCCACATGCTTGACAAAAATCATCTGTAAAATATGCAGATCTTGCTTGTCCTTCACAGGTGGCATCTATCAATAAAGTAAAGAAAAAATCTATTATAGCAATGAAATTTGAACTAATCAAATTTTCATATTTGGGAGTATGTACTAACAGCCTTCTCATCAAATATGCCATTGAATGTGCAATATATATATATATACATGTGAGTATGTATATATACATACACACATGTATTTAGACACACACACACATATATATGCATATATATATATTTGTTGTATAATATGGAAACAGTTACCAATTTAGAATGGCAAACCCAAGGAATAAATTTGTAAAGGAATACTTAAATGGATATATGTTACTTCTTGAGCTTCAAAGAATGATTTAAGAAATCAGTAATGAAAGGCTGAATAAAAAAAAATAGTCTTGATGTTTTGTTTTCCAGAAGACAATGCCCAGGTATGTAAGACTTTCATATGAGAATACAGCTCCAATGTTAGCTAAAAATTGCCACTGGATACAATGCGCAAATCTCTCCCATCATTGCAAAAATACCAGGACACTTTTGTGCATACAGATCTCACATAAATCTCCTTCCAAATATATAAAGTAATGTTCATGTACTACAATCAAGAAATTTATACTGTAATGCCTGCATCAGCAATAAAGAGCACATACCAAATAGTTTCATATGTACACTTTAGTTCCACCCTTATATTTAATGTCCTTAACAGTTTCAGCATATTTTTCTGCTAGTGTTTATTGATTTATCTATAGGGTATTAATAAAAATAATCATACTTCCACTTATTATTTGGCTATTTAAATGAGTAAGTTTGTATTACACACACTTTCATGGATGGTATACTGAATAAATAAAAGTTTTACTAAAATACAATATACTCAATTTGTAACAAAGATAACATGAAATATACATACATATACACATAGAAAGTCACAAAATGATCTAAACTAAATTTAAACATATTTAGCTCTGGAAAGTGGGGAAGACAAGAGAAGACTTAACATTTTACTCACTACAACTTGTTTTGTAAAAAGCACACAGCGCTTTCTGTATATAGTGAGGATAGATATCAGCAAACTGGTAGAATACCAATTCAAATAATTATCCATTTACAAAATACCTTTTCAGGAGTTAAGGAAATCAGATTGTAAATTATAGTATCTGGGTGTATTTAAGACATAAAATATACTGGATAGCATAAGATGGAAACTTCGGATTACCTGTATCATCCCTTCACCAATCCTGGCTGGAATGGAATGAAGGAAGATACTTTGTGTATGAGGAAGTAGCAGGTAATGAAAATCGTGTTTTACTTTGAACCCTAATAGTGGGCATACTTTGTTAAAACTCATCACCTCACAGGCACCCCAAACACCCCAGGCAGGTGTTTCCAGATTGAGTTTCTAAACCAGCTCTGGGAACACTCTGGAGCCTGCAATTTAATGCTCTAGGGTAGTATAACAGTTTTAGTTTTCAGGCTGCTCTAACTAATGTCTGGCCAGCTTACTCTTAGCACCAGATACATCTCAACAGCGTTGGGTTTCAGGCTAGCTCACATGGGCCCCAACCTCTTGAGCTACTGTGGACAGAGCTTCAGGCTTGTACTTGTAGATAGAACCTTTAGCTTGCCACATTGTCAACTTGGACCTTATACCACCTCTAGGCTAATACCTGAAGGATCACCCTCCATGCTAGACTCTATGTCCCATATTCTAAAAGACTAGTGTTCAGGTCTGTCCCACTAGACCTTAGAGCTGGACATCTCCCCACATACCCAGGTTCCAACACCACTCTTGTGTTACCAGTTCCCAGGATGGCCCCTGGAGTTCTAAGACCTAGACTAAGACCTTATATACCTAGTTGTTGCATAGGAACTAAGTCCCAAGACTCCAGGATACTCAGTACAGATACAAGATCCAGGGTCATCCTTGTGGACCCAGACTCTAGTCCCACCCCTAAATAACTGATGTGTAAATCTACCACACTGGATTCAGGTTTCAGGGCCAAGCCTGGGAATGTGGGCATGCACACTTGCTTACCTAAACAGGACAATGCACAAGAACACTAGCAGTGAGCCTTCTAGATGATCACATCATGTGGCCTGTCACAAGTTTTGAGACAGGCAATCCCTTGGTGGCAAAATAAAATTACAACTGAAGAAAAATTTCTTGAAGATGAAATTGTCATTTCCCATCTGGGAGTTCCTCCCACTCTTGGGAGTTCTTTCTTTTAACCTGAATAAATCTATGCTTACTCTACTGTCATTTTCCCCTTTAGAATAGTATTGTTAAGACTTACTGTCTTTAACTTATTTTCTCAAACAAGGTTTTGTCTGTTTGTTTATCAAATGGCACAATATAGCCGGGTTTAAAAGCTCAGCCATTCTTGTCACTAAATCGCTGATTCCTAACAACTCTGACATATAATATTTGTTACTATCTATGTCTTCCTTTGAATTTCACATAACAACACTTTAATTCAAACCCTCCATATATTCCAACATGTTTTAGCTTTATTGATACTGATTAAGCTTAGCTTCAAACCATTATGTAACATATTCTGGAAGGAAGTACACAAAAGATCAATATAATTGAGGATCTGTTCATGTTAAACCCTTAGACCTTAACACAAATGCATACAGTAAATAGTACTTTGTACATTCTGAGTTAGGAAACTGGGAGTAAGTGAAATTGAAATAATCTGCTATGCTTTCTTTAGTGGAATGGTACACAAACCTTTGTTTTGACTCTTTTCATTATACACACACATACACACACAAACACACACACGCACACACACATAAAATTCCACATTGGAAATGACTAATCCCTAACTCCAAGGAGTACAACTAAATAAGGAAGGTAAGATGTGTATGGAAAAACTAAAATCCCCAAGCCAAAATGTTTCAGGCAATAAAATACATAAGAGGGTAAAGGTATATTCTGAGAGAAATGGGATGAAAATTATGGATAACAAGATCTAAGCTTTAAAATACATGTAAACAATAGAATCTCAATAAGCTATAAATAAAAATGAAATTATGATATTTAGCAGGAAAATGGATGGATTAGAAATCATGCTAGGTGAAATAAGCAAGATTCTAGAATCTTGGTTCGTGGTATGTGTGGAACCCAGATTTAAAATTATATGTATGTGTATGTACCTGTGTATATGCATTCAAGTATGTGTGCAGAACATCAAGCTAGAAAGGGGGTTGTTAAAAGGGAGGAAAAGATCTTAAGGGATGGTGGAAAGAGAGACAAGAAAGCAGAATGGGGATCACTTTCAAGGGGTGACAGAGAACTAACCCTACGAGGCACAGGCACAGAGAAGGGCAGTGGGGAAGGGGGACAAATTAGAACAATGTATAATGATACATACAAGAAAATGCCAACTACCCCATCCCAGTTTGCATTCAGGCACCTCCTCCCTTCCCTTCTTCGGGGCCATAGATC
>LOEQ01012598.1:0-13502 GCA_001685075.1 Bramus lutescens
TAGGCACTGTTCCTGGGCCAAGGACCTTGCAGCCAATAGGGAAGGCGGTCTGAAAGGTTGTCCTCAGCACAGGAACAGGACTCTTGGAGGTTGAAGACCCCGCAGAGAAAAGGGCGAACTTGGGGGAGGGGATTGTGAGGAGCCAAGAAGCCCCTGCAGCAGGAGCTGGAGGTGCCGTGCACTCTCCTCCGGTTGGGCAGGTGCACACTCACCCCTCTGAGTGGGTAGCCTCAGTGCAGAAGCAGGAACTGTTCCTGGACTAAGGACCTCGCAGACCTCCCAATTTCTTTGTTTTCAACATTTATTATTGATACAACTGTAATATTTCTGGGGTTGCAAATGGAGCACTCCTTAAAGATAGCACAGAGAGATATACACAGACAGATACACATTCACAGAAACGCACAGGTACATAAACACAGAAGCACACACACACACACACACACACACACACACACATACACCAAATAGTACATGTTATATGTTACGTGTCCAGTGTTTAGAATGCCTTTATTTGGCTACATCAATTTTTAAAACACATGGCCTTTGTAGTGAATAGACTAATGTCTTCTTTCCATTCCCTGGACCACAGGAATATGTTGTGTGACAAGGTAAGGGAGAATTAAGGTTGTCACTTGGCTGGGAAGAGGTTTTCTCTGGGTAAGGGCTCAGAATAATGTACAAAGTTTTTCTATGTGAACCATGGAGCACGGTGCCTCAGAGTCAGGGAAGAAGTTGTAATTTGAAAGTAGGGCTCAGGGTGATGAGATTTTGGCTTTGAAGATGAAAGGGAACCAACACCCAGTGAATTCAAGGATCTCCCAGGGCTGCAAAGGGGAAGGAAATACATTGTATTCTAGAGTTTCCAAAAGGCGCACAGCCCTCCTGACTCACTGATAATAGCCTAGAAAAATACAATTGTAATGATAAGAACTGAAAGAGAATAAGTTTATATCATTTAAAATAGTTTATTTCACAAGCAATGGAAAGAAAGGGTGCTTTAGTGACATAGTCTAATTCAGCAGTTAATCTCTGAGTTACAGTATATGTCACCTCCTCTTGCTTTTGGAGCCTTTTTAGAATCACGAATTAAGAAATGTTTGAGGCAGCATACATTTTCTTTCCAAGCTTAGACTTTTGAATGTAATTCAAGCCATTTTTTTTGTTCTTGAGTTGATTTATTTTAAACGGAAAATTGAAGAGGCTACTGATGGTTTACACTGAGGGTAAACGTCATATAGCAAGATAAGTACTTGCCATAATCCCCAGATAAAAGGCAAGAGACATATGTGTTACAGCTTTGACACAAAAATCACACAACGACATATTTTTAGTTACAATATGACTATGTGGTTTTCTAATGGCATAATGGTGGGCAACATAATGAAGTACGGTCTTGTAAGAGGTGAAGGAGTTTTTTACCACTGAGATAGGTAGAACTGTTTCCAAGGCGTTTGGGATGCACCCTAAGTGGCCTGCTTCTTTCATAAGGGGGATGGACATGACTGAGCCTTACACACTTCCAGTTTGATCCTTAGCTCCGTGGAGTCTCACTCCTGTGAAAGTGCTGTGCTTGTTGCATCTCCTGCGCTTTCTGGCTTTATGTTTAGTGTGATGATGGATTATTGATTCCTGTCTGCCTGCTCTGGTGCATTGTTCTACATCTAAAACCTTATGTATTCTATTAGCCTAATTATCAGGGCAAGCGATAGATTTATTGGTGACTGTTATAAAAGGAAGCCAGGTGACAAGCGAGAAAATGAGTACAAACCCAACAATCATTTTGATTGAAGTTTTTGCCAAATCATAAGTCAACCATAGCAGGGCATTAAATTTACTGTAAGGAGTGGCTAAGAGTATCAAAGGCAAAATCAAAGACGAGAACCGTATAAATGTCAACATTGAGAGAAAGTAAGTATGCATTCAACATCTAGACTCTTAAAACAGCTTAGAGAAAAGAAAATGGCTGAGAAAGAAATACCGTAAGGAGACTAGAGTTTTACACTTTCTGCCTCTTAGGTATGGTTCTCTCATTGAAGCTGTTTGTAATCATCTTTACTCACAAGTTTTGAGAGCATTTATTTTGAATGTAATAGTTTTAATCCTGAAGGTAATTTTTACTCAAAGAATTTCTATGAATATTTCCAATTGACACATGACCCAGTGATATGTGAATATTCAAGAGAAAAGTGAATTTAAAAAACCAGTACTTTATATTTTTTCCTATTGTGTTGAGTAACAGTCTTTGATATGACCTTATAGGGTAAAGAAAAGCTTCTAACCATGAGAAATTTCTACTTGCAATACAGTAAATTCACTGCATTTGACTATTTCTAAACCATTTACTTAATACTAATGTCTTTTGGTGTAGAGAATATAGTGTGTATTCATTAAACTATGTCTGTCTGTGCTTTGTTAATGTGGCAGATAACAGGAGAATAGAAAGTTGTGACTGAATTTGGCTCACAGCTTCAGAGATATCAGTCTGTTTTTAGCTGATCATTCCTTGGCCCCTGAGGTGGGATGACATCATTGTGGCAGGAGCACACGAGTAAATCGAGTTTCCTCACTTCATGATTGTTGGGAGGAAGAGAGAAGGAAAGGGGCCAAGAGGGGAAGAGATAGAGAGAATGGGGGAGAGGCAGAAAAAGAGGATGGAGGAGGAGAATGATGACAACAGATAAAACACATCAAAGACATTTTCCATTTTCCCTGGTTATCATTTTCCCACTTACTTCTGCACAGTCCCATTTTTTTTTTAGTTTCCAAAACAGGACCACTGGTTGGGAACCAAACCTCCCGCAGGTGAATCTGGGCATTGCATTTCATACTCAAATGATAGCAATAACATGGAAATAAAGCATTTACTTTTATATAAGAAACATTTATGCCATAGATTTATGTTATATGGATGTATTTATAGATGTGTACATCTAGGCATTAATATGCAGCATTGAGACTTCCGATCTCACCCTTGGAGTGCAGATAATCACCTGTGAGCAATCATAATATATGTCTTAGTTTAACATTACTATTTCAATAAACTAGAGACATTCCCTTCAAAAAGCCAGGTAAATCACACCGATTATTTTGTATCAAATTTGCTGTTTCTCTGTCACTACTTAGTTTAATTATCATCTATAACCACAGGAAACAGCTTTTTTTCTACTATGTAAAATGCTGGAAGATAGTACACCAAGAATTATTAAGCTTTATTTTCCATGAGCACCTATATTCTACAGTTTGAATATATTTTTAAGATGACATGGTAAACATATGAACTATGAAATATGTACAGATTTTCCCGGCCTATTATTTACTGTTTCACATTGGAAAAAAAATAAAGAAAAGCAGGGCCTAGTGGCAGAGACCTTTAATGTTCACTTCTTGTGGTGGGGACTGGAGCCTCAGGAAGGAAAATGCAAGTTCAAGGCCTGCCTGGGCTGCAGTGTGATTTTAAGGCCAGCATGGACAATTTAATGAGACCCAACCTCAGAATGAAAGAGTGGGAGGAAGGTGCTGGATATAACTTGGTGGCATATTACTTGTCTAATGCTGGTTCCTGAATTCAGTACTGTAAGAAAAATAAAAAGAAATAAGAAACTGGATGAGGTGAAAAATTATTATTTAAAAAATACTTAGTGGTTAGTTATCATTTGCTTTATGTCTAATATCCACTTATGAAGGAGTATACACCATGTTTGTCTTTCTGGGTCTAGGTTACCTTACTCGGGATTTTTTTTCTAGTTCCATCTTTTTGCATGCAAGTTTCAAGATGGTATTGTTTTTTTACGACTGTGTAGTACTCCATTGAGTAAATGTAGTACATTTTTTTTATCCATTCTTCAGTTGAGGGGCACCTAGGTTGTTTCCATGTTCTGGCTATTACAGATAGTGCTGCTATGAACACAGTATAGCAAATGTCTTCTTAGTATGAGTGTGAATCTTTTGGGTATATATCCAACAGTGGTATTGCTGGGTCCTGAGGTAGGTTGATTTCTAGTTTTCTAAGAAACCACCATACTGATTTCCAAAGTGGTTGTACAAATTTCCATTCCTACCAGCAATGGATGAGTGGTCCCCTTACTCCACATCGTCTCCAGCATAAGCTATCATCAATGATAGCCATTCTGGATATTGCAAAGCAAAGGAAAACCAGCCTATAGTTATGACCTCAGAGAAGCTAGGTAACAAAGAGAACCTTAAGAGAGACATACATGGATACCCCTGGGAAGGTGAATTAGACAAGTTCTCCTGTGAAAAACTGGAAGTGTTTGTGAGGGGAGGGGGGAGAAAGGAGGGTGGAAGAGGGAGGGGAGAGGGGAGGGAGGGGGAAAGTATGAGGGAAGGGTGTAGCTGAGAGGGGGAAGGACAGAAGGAGAGCAAGGAAAGAGACATCTTGATGGAGGGAGCCACTATAGGGCTAGTGAGAAACCTGGCAGTAGGGAAATTCTCAGGAATCCACAAGAATGACCCCAGCTAAGACCCTAAGCAGGAGAGGGTGCCTGAACTGGTCCTTGTCTGAAATCAGATTGATGACTACCTTAACTGTCATCATAGAATCTTCATCCAGCAACTGATGGAAGCAGATGCAGAGATGCACAGCAAAGCAGAGCTTCTGGAGACCAGTCCAAGAGAGGGAGGAATGATAATATGAGCAAAGGGATTATGACCATAATGGAGATACCCACAGAAACAGCTGACCTGAGCTAGAGAGAGCATGGACTGATATTGGGGAAACTGCGTAAGACCAAGCTAGGCCCACTGAATGTGGGGGACAGTTGTGCGGCTTGGGTGATCTGTGGGGCCACAGGCAGCAGGACCAGGATTTAACTCTAGTCTTGAACTGGCGTTTTGGAGCCCAGTCTTTTTGGAGGGATACCTTGCTCAGCCTAAATATATTGGGGAGGGCCTCAGTCCTGCCTCAAAGTGAGGTGACAGACTTTGTTGATTCCCCTTCAGAAGCCTTACCCTCTCTGAGGAGTGGATGGGGGTTGGGGTGTGGGGGAGGTGGATGGAGCCAGAGGAGAGGAGGTAGTGGTAACTGGAATAGGTATGTATAATGAGAAAAAAATGTTTTTAAAAATATTAATTTAATACTAAAAAAGAAAAAATATTTAGGGGCTAATATTTTAGATAGAATTTTTCTTATTTATAACTTGTCTATTAAGAAATAATTTCTTAACCAATGTAATTTAATATTAGCCTCAAAGCTTAGAATTGACTATGAATCTAGAAATCATGAGTGAATTTCATATGCTATCTTATGACATCATAAGAATACATCATTTTAATACATATTAATTTTATTTAGTCAAACATTTTCATACCAATTTATAGTTAATTGAGTATACAAATAATGATAAACTAATGGACTCAGAAAACTGTAAGAAAATTTAGTCTAAAACATAAGAAATTAAACCTAAATTGTGAATTCATGAAAACTTTCATAGTTTTCTAGTAATGATATTAATAATATGACTAAAATTTAAGTCGAGATTAATCATTGATTTGTCTAAATTTTAAAATAGCAAATAATACAATTTAAAATATAAATTAACTTGTTTTATATGGTAGAAAAAATCTACTAAGTTTGGTATATCCATGGTATGGATCTGTGTCTCTAATTGCATTTTTACCTACAAATAAGACTTACCCCTTCTTATAGGTAAACTTTTCCTTCTGATATATTGTTTTGCCAAGGAAAAATACATATAACATAAGAGCAACTTGCTCTTGTTTGGGAAGATTTTGATTGTTTATTTTGGCTGGCTAGGCCTAAAATGTTTATATAATAACAAAACAATTTTTAGTTGTTGAATTTATCTCTAATGTTTCCCAAGAAACAGATGAAAAGGGGAGGAAGTGAGAGGCAGCATGCTTTAGACAGATATTAAATTATCACTGCAGATGGCAGACTATCTTGTCCTTTATAATAAGGAGAGAAAGCCTGAATACAGGAAAACCCATTTTGACATAAACACAAGAGGAGAGAAAAGAGATTGAAGCTCATTATAGTTGACTCAAATAGTAACTAGGGCTTTTTACACTTCCCTCAAGCCTTCTGACTGTAAAGTAACCTCTGAAGTATGCTTGTGAAAAGGCAATGACTGCCTGTGTCAAAGACAGTAGATCAGCCCATTGATATCTCTATAATTTTCCCTCCCATGCCTCTTTCAAATAAGGATCCTTACCAATGTCAAGTTTTCCCAAATGACCCCTGAAAGGTCAGATTATCCTGGGTAGAGTTATTTTAGAGAGAGAGGCTAATGAGTTAACAGGTGAAAGGAGATTGCATATCACTGATAACAGTCAGGTGGTTGCTATTCTCTGTGTTTCTAGAATCCTTTCAAACATGAAGTATCAACCATCGGGTGCCCAATTAACCATCTAGCTCAAAGGCAGATAAAAATGAAACATGTTTCATGGCTACAAAGACAAGCCTCAGGAAAGTCTTTAAATGTGTATTTTAAATTACCTTTATTAAAATGTAATTTACAACCATACATTATACATACTCAGAGCACAGTATAAGATTTTGTAAAACTGACCCAATTCAAATTGTGTCCAAAGGATGCAGGTCTTTACATAATCATGTAAACACTGTGGTTCTAAGATTGGACTTATTTGTACTATATACCTCTACTCCCTACAGACTTTCTTTACAGCCTCATCAAAGACAGACAAAGTGATGCTGTGGGGGTCAGTTTCAAATCTTTAATCTCCAACTGATAAAATTAACTTAACATTTATGATTTACTAGGGCAAAGTTGAACTGAGGTTCAGTTTAGCTGAGACCTCGATCTTGTAAGAAAACCTTCCCAATCCCATCTTAAGGTCAAGGAGCCACGGGGGACAAACATCTCCAGACTGCTCACAGGTCAACGTAGAATCTTAGCAGGACCTCTAGGATGTGAGTTGTTGACTACTTAGATATCCACCAAAAAGAACAAAGTTTATTGGATGAGAGAGAAATTACCTTGAGAAGTTTTCATCCAGCTCTCAAAGGCAGAAGTCAAAGTAAAACAGCATGTAGGGTGGAAAGTTTCATGTCAGACCCTACAAGACAGAGCATTGGACAGAATTCATTTCACAGCAGCTCTGGATTCATGGAATTTTAAGGGGCTCAGGTTGCTAGACTACTCTTGTCGAGCAAATTGTTCTTCATGGTAAGGAAGGTTTTTAGTTGGCTTGCAGTCTTAGCCCCAAGGAGCAAGTACTTTGTAGAAAAAGTCATTATATTTGCTTTGCTCTCAGTGTTATTTCACACGGGACAACAGTTTTCACTCCCCTCTCCTGCCTATCCTCCCCAGAAACCTGTTTCAGGTTTCGCAGAGCGGGACTGCTAGATTAGTTCAATAAGTAGTGAAACCAAGGTTGATGTGCAGACTTAGATCTCAAATCTTTCCTATTTGCAAGGCCAATAACAGATCTGATCCTGGTGACTTCCAATTAAATTATAAATTAGTATTCTTTTTAGTGTTTATTTTATTAGTGTTTATTGGGTGACACACATACAGAATTATGACAAAGGATTTTCCCTTGAGTAATTATTTTTAAGTGTGTTTGTGCTTTATAAACATATTATCTGCATGACCAAATAGCAAGTCCTATCAAATTAACTCTAAGGTTATTCCTGTCCTCAAGTGCGTTGGCTGAGATGGTCATGGTAGGCTAAGACAAGGAAGAGGCCCTAAGCTGAGATGATAATTATGCCAACGACTACAGATTCAAAGACAAAGTGGGGAACATCACAGTCAGACCCTACTTCTTGATCCCACATTATCACAAGCAGTAGCAAGGCAGTGACTCCATCAAGGAAGGTCACAAACGCATCACCAGATATATCTGGAAGGTCCTTCTGCAAGCTACAACTTCAGCATAGTTGAGACCCTAGTGGCAACTTCTGTGACAGTGAGTTCCAAGAAGTGAAAAACAATGACTATCAAGATTTTAACCTCGATGGCATTGTAGTAAGAGAAGTTAAAACTATAGAACATAGGAGTAAACCAGAAAATCCTAGGATCATACTTGAACTGTCTCAGAGCATAGCAACTATACCCATAGTTCCGTGACTGCAAGTTTACCCACCCATAATTCTGTACTGCAAGGTGAATGGGAGTCAGAGAGACAAGGCTTACATGTAGTGAGGAATAAAGAAGAATTTAATTTTCATAACAGCATGGAGAAGTTGGGTGGATTATGGTCAAAATCCATTATGAACAGACTTATGCGATCCATGGAAGAAGTCAGATGACAATATTTGAAGGTTATTTCTAAGCCGTGCTTGAGCTCTGGAAGCAAGACAAAACTTAGAAAGAAAACGCTGTTCGTCCGGACTCATTTAAAAATGTAACAATCTGACTTTTATCTGGGCATGTTGAAAAAAAAATTCTGTCCTACGAAATCAAAAGGGCCATGGTTACCGCTTTTCCTGTTTCTGTGTTTCCTAAGAGACACCAGCAGTTCTGAGGATTTCAGGAAGTGAGGAGTGCTGGTGGTGGATGGGCAGATGGCAGGTGGCTTTATGGTTTTAAGAGAGCTACACCTTTCCAAACAGGAATGGCACCTCAGCATGGCTAAAGCAACCTTGTGTTACTCTTGTCTCCCAAATCTTGCTTCTTGTCTTGTCTCTCCCTTGTAAGACACAGAATCTTTAGGGATCCGAACTTCTTTGCTAATATTTTTGCGCTGTTCCTTAGGAGGAACTTGGTGGCATTCCTCACAGACTTCTGAGGCTCGGGCGTCCGGGTGGTGTGGGGGAGTGGGTAGCCTTTGAGTATCATTCTTGAGTCTTGTTAGTTTATTCCCTGGAGTTTTAGTGGAGTCTAAGAAAAAACATGCGCCTGTAGCCATCCAGCCCGGAGCGGTAAAGCTGTCAAAGTTCATAAGCTTAGCAACGCGTTTGGGTCTGCACAGGACTTGGGTAGGAGAACACAAAAGGAAAAAAAAAATAGTAAGAAAGAAAGAGGAGAGAAAAAAAGTTTGTGGAACACACATCTGCTGCACACCAGATGGCAATTGTTATTCTGTCATCAGTGGAGCTTTCTCTATAATTCTTGTTGCATTTCCTCTACTGTAGTACTTATGGGTTTTAGGCGTCGGACGTGGGGGTGGGGAGAAGGCAAAATATTTTGGGGGAAAAGGAGGTGAGTGTAACGTTAAAACCCAGGCTTTAATCATTGTTCCACAGCTCAGGATTTACAGAGTTAAGTTTCCCACAGCCATCCTCCAACTGTGCAGGGTATGTTACAATAGGAGCCCTCATTACAT
Organism: Bramus lutescens; assembly: GCA_001685075.1. Taxonomy (NCBI): domain Eukaryota; kingdom Metazoa; phylum Chordata; class Mammalia; order Rodentia; family Cricetidae; genus Bramus; species Bramus lutescens. The sequence goes on from LOEQ01012598.1 coordinate 9,274, forward strand.
AATCGCCAAAGCCCGGGTAATGTTACACAGTGTTCAGCAGATAAAGGGCCCACAATAATGGAGAGGAACTGCCGTCCTTCTCTAATCTTAGATGGACGGAGCGTATTATGTTACTGCATAAATATTACATGATCATGTAACAAAATATACTAATGAAATACACAGATGTGAAGCAAGAGTGCAAGGGTTGAGATTGCATTGGGAACACTTAAATTGATTTTCCTATTCTTCGCTAATTCACATTCAAACTTAATTTGGCATTTGTGTCATTTTATGAGAATATAATATGTCATGGGAGACTTGACAGTCTTTAATGGGTTTATAAAACGGTACTTAGAGTCAACTTCTGTAACAGTAATATAGACATACAATACCATTGCTGTCTTCCTCAGCTTGAGCTACTGTCTACATCTTATTATGCATTTGAATGTTGACCTAACGGCTAATTTGGGCATAGCCGTTTCTTCTACCTTACAAGCACAGCACATTTGTTCTCAAAGTTAAAGGCACAGATGTTGTCTGTTGGGTTTGGGGGTGGGTGGGTGGGTTCTACTTATATATGTATTGTTTGCTTAATATGTGTGTGCAAATTGGTCAGACTATTCAATTAAACAGCCTCTCTCTGTGGATTCAAACCCCGCTGATGGGGTACCTACTGTGAATGAACTCTGTTGTCGGCTCTCATGTCTGAAAGCAACCGTCAGGCTCTTGCCTCTTGAGCAATGAAGACCTTCAGAAGGGATGACTGTGCTGATTCTGTTTCCTTGGAGTCAGATGCATTGTGCACCCCAAACAGCTTTGACAGTGCTGGCAGAGTACATCATATTACATTTTCCCCCCTTCATTCTGCAGAGCTCTRTTTTATGCAAACATCTCCTGATATCCTGCTTCTGCTGTGTGATCTTCATAGGAATGATCGTGTTTCTGGTGGTGTGTGTGTGTGAGGTCATTTGCAGCTGTGGTATCGGCAGAGCACTGTTATCTAATATTCCGACAAAGCTAAAACACCCTGGCAGAATTACGAAATGGAAACAAAGTTAAAACAAACAAACAAAAAGACAAAAGCATCGGCTCCTTTTGAAGACGGGGGAGTTGAGGTTCAGAAGCTACAGAGGGTCACTCATGTTCTACTGGAGAAGTGGACTGAGCCAGCTTCTTTATCATGACATATTTGCTTTGGACACACAATTGGAAAGTGTGTAATGGTTGCCTGTATGTTCATGGCATGGATTTGCTTTCAAGGGCATTTTCTTCTTAAGATAGAAAAAACAAAGCAAAGCAAAACAAAGATGAAGGCTTAAGTGGGCACTAACACATGAAAATGTAGATACAAATACCTAGCAGAAAGATCATCAAAAATAGAAAAATATTTCCAAGCAATTTAATCATTATATCCAATGAAGATTCCATTTACCAATTAACACTATAATCAGACCTTACTTTTTAGCTGTTTATTTGTTTAAAAAAATCCTTTAGATTTAGTCTCATTATTTAAGGCCATAGTGAAATTACAGCTTATTATATACAATTGCTGTTCTTTTTTTCTATATCCCATGAGGTTAATTTTGTAATTCGATTATCAAATGGCATACAGTTAGTCATAACTATTTTTTCTAATTACTTTAATATCATAGGAATGCGTGCTGTATTGAGAATACTAACACACAATGTTGATATACTCTAATAGTTTTTAGAAGAAGAGAAAGTATCTTTAAATATTGTGTGTTATTCTTTCTTTTGTTAATGTGGTAAAACATATAACAATTGAAAATCATTGTCTCATGGTTATGCAGCCTTTAGCCATGGTCTCTGGCCTATATAGTTCCTTATTCCATGTGTGCTGAAGGAGAGCATTATGCCAGGAAGCATGTAGTTGAGTGGTTCACCTTATGGCAGACAGGAAGCAAATAGAAGAAGCGCCTGAAGAAAAGATAGTCTTCAAAGACATGGTCTCAGTGACCTACTCCTTCCAATTAGCACCTACCTGCTAATAACCCATCCAGTTAGTCACCAATGAACACATCAAAGGGTTAATCTACTCATGAAGTAAGTGCCTGAGTGATCCAAACAATATAATAGCCCCATCTGGGATCTAAGCCTTCAGTCCATGAGCCTGTTTGGGGGGATGAATCATGTCATGCCCATACCATGGCATTCTTTCCCAGGTCCTAAAGATTCATGTCCATCTTATGCTGCAAAATGTCTCCAAAGTCTCCACAGTTCTAGCATTTCTCAGGTCTCAAGTTACCTTGAGACTGACTCAAGGCTAATTTCTAGTTCTGAACTCTGTAAAATCAAAAGAGAAGTTTCATGCTCTCAAGCCACAATGATACAGGTGAACATTCCCTATATACATTTCAAAGAAAGGAATTGATACATTTTTTTTTAAAAAAGATTGAACTATAAAGCAAGACTTAAAGTCATCAGGGCAAATATGAAATATTGTAGTTAAATTTTAAGAGCATGTGGTGGCAGAACATGGATCCCCAAACATTTGAGAAGCCTGCATCTACAGCCTTGCTGTTTGCAGTCCATACGGCCACTTGCCTGGCTTGACTCTGTTTACTCTCCATAGCTTTTCTCAACAGATAGTTCATATCTTTGCGTTGCCAGTTTTTTCATTTACATTGCAACCTCAGCTATGTTCTCACAGCTTTGCATATGACCCTCTGAAAGCTGTCTGCCAGACATTACTTATTATCCTAGGTATGTCCATGAAATATAAGTGGAAGCCTCCAGGACCTTATGGCTCTTATATTTTACATGCCCACACCACCAATATTATGTGGCTTATACCAAGGATTGCTGTCTGTTTGAGGAAGACTCAAGAGACCCACTAGAACAATGGGGGAAAATAGCCTGAAAGTCCCTGGAAGGCCGAAGATGGGGAAAGAGTTCTCTAAATGGCCTTGTGCTAGCAGGATACCACAGAACTTTCTTCTTAAAACTGACTTATACTTTTACATATTTAAGCCTGCAATGGCAGACTCTGATCAGTTTCTAAAATGGTTCAAGGTATCTTTTCTGCTGTTCAGAAGCTTTGTACTTGGGTTCTTTCAGAACAATAATCTCTTTAGCAACTTTCTTATTGCCAACATTAAAACAGATTTTTTTTTCTGGCCAGTTTGTAACCTGAATATCTGCTTAATGTTCCTGAATCATACTATATATCTGGACAGGAGCAGGTTCTAGTAACCATGTCACAGTTTGAATGCTGCATTGTCTTGAAATTTTCTCTGCAAGATCAGTCTATCATCTTTAAATATAGTCTCCTACAAAGTTTGAAGGTATGTGTAAAATGCAGATGAGTTCTTTGCCTAAATATAGCACCAAATGGCCTTGAGTCTAATTCCCAATGGAGTGCTTGCTTCCTTCTAAAACCGCATTATTTTCCTTATTATTGGTAAGAACAGAAGAATGAAACTGGCTAGACAGTTTGGGATAGGGACTTCAAAAGACTGCAATTTCACTTCTATTGAGAATCAGTTCTGTCCTGGGCAGAAGCCAGAAGCATCTTAACCTTCTAACAGCAGGTTTTCTCCTGGCAAGTGGCCAGACAGACCAAAAATGTCTATGGATAGTGATTTGGATTCTGGTTTTATTTTTATTGCATGTATTTATAGTTTGTGGAGGCAGTGTCTTGTGTTATAGCGCTGACTGCCCTGGAACTCTAGACCATGCTAGCCCTAAAATTTCAGAAAATACCCTGCCTCTGCTTCCCTAGTGCTAGGATATAAGGCATGTGCCACCATGGCATGTTCTCTTCCTTTTATATAGCAATATAAATGGGTGGAGCTTCCTGGATGCCATGTGTGAGGGTATATGTGAAACTCCAAGACACTGGAATGGGGAAGAACATGAACATCTTATGGATGGAGCAAGCTCATCTTCCCTCTCCCATGCCTTAACCCAGACAAGTCTTGTTAAGCCTCAGGTAGGGCTAAGACTTGTTAATAATTTTGGACATGGCTTCAGTCCCTGATGGCAAGGCATCATTGTTTCTGGGACTTGGTGAGGCAGAACATTATGGTAAAGAGGTTTAAGTCATGGCAGCAAATACGAAAGAGGGATAGATTGAGGTAGTTAACTAGGTAGCTAGTTAGTTAGATAGAAGTGTTGCTCAAGAGTGAGCTGGGGTAAAAAAACATCCTTCACAGCCACATTCTTCATGCCCTACCTCCTTCAACTCCTTCAACCTGTTCCTCCTATTTCTATGTTTCTTGTTTCTT
>LOEQ01012599.1:41138-56320 GCA_001685075.1 Bramus lutescens
TTCCTTCAAATGCTCTCTGATGGATCTTCTGGTACAGGATCAGGGCCCCTTCCTATCCAGGGACTTCGCAGACAAAAGGGCTAGCTTGCTGCCTGCAGGCTTAGTGAAACAAAGTAACTCCTGCCCCGTTGCACTGACCACCTCTTCCCAGCCCCCAAACAGGCTGTGCTGGGGGATCTTATGATCCCAAGAAAGGAAGGGGAGCCTGGGTGCAAGCCGGGGTGGGATAGGAATAGAGAGGTAGTAGCTGGGGAGAGAAGCCTCTGCAGAATGACCAGAAAGTTTAGGGGGTTGAGGAATGTGTGTACTCCCTTTCTGGAGCTTCTGCTGGTGGTCAGGAACACACTCACCCCTCGGATGGATCTTCTGGTACCCACATTTACTTTTCTTACAGACATCCTCAGTAGCCTAATTATCATAGATAAGTGATATCATTGAATCTTTAATAAGTGAAAGTATGTTTTTAACTTCTGTGTAGTAGTGATAATGACACAGAATTATATGATCATGATAATATTTTTATTACTTTACTTTTCTTAAGTCTTTTATTTTTTAATTATATGTGTGAAGTTTTACTCGCATTTATGTTTACGCACCATGTGTACAGAGTGCTCTTGGAAGCCAGAAGAGGCCATGAAATCCCATGGTGCTGGCTTACACAGTACACAGTGTACACAGTAGTACACAGGTACTAAGAAGCCAACCCGGGTCCTCTGCAACAGCAGCAAGTACTCTTAACTGCTGAATCATCTCTCCAACCCCTCTTCTTTTGATTAAACTTCCATTTTATTTTATGTTATTTTATTTGTCTTAGGTTTATGGGTTTTCTTAGTCAAGGTTTCATGTATCCCAGGCTAGCCTCCAACCATCTGTGTGGACAAAGATGTCCTTGGATTCCTGATCCTTCTGTCTTCACCACATCAGGTACACTAGCTTCTGGTTATTTAATCAGAGCTTCATACTTATTAAACAAGTATCCTACCAAGCAAGTCACAACCCCAGGCAAGAAAATATGATTTTAAAAATATACACCTTTTTTCATGAATCTTTTTTAATTGATTTTATTGGGCTCAACATTTTTCTCTGCTCCCCTCCCATGAATCTTGTTAATCAACTCTGTTTCTAAATTTAAGTGTTTTGCTTACTGCCACTAGAAATCTTCATGTACCTATTGAAACTATTTTTATAGTTTCTTTGATTAACACACAGTTGTAATTTTAAGAATAAATCAAAATAGAGCTTAAGAGCCTTTGTTGCTCTTGCAAAGGATCTGAGTTTTGTTACCAATCTGCCACTCAATCGCATTATCTCCCAGAGATCTGATGCCGTCTTTTTGCCTCCACAAATAACCAGGTAGTTGTGTGGGTACACACAAGCACAGACAGAATACACAAATAGAAAATAAAATAAACTTTTAAAACAAAGACACAAACAAAATATAAACCAAAAGCTTATTTCTCAAAAGCAAGGTGAAATGCATGAAGGGAGGGGAGTGTAATTCCTTAAATTTGATAAATTTGGCTCTTTGAATGTCTTAACCCAAAACTGATGACATTCTTCAGAAATGCCTGGGAGTTATCAGTGCACAAATCCATAATTCATATATAACCTCAGCAATCCTTAAAGGATGGCTTTGTTAGCATAGATGACTAACTAAGAGATAATCAGTCTGAGTGTGTGTGAAAGACTGCGTGTTTGTGCACTCATGCATGCATGTGTGTGTGTGCTTTTATATGTATAGTATATATTCATGTACTTTTTCCTATGTATTTGTGCTTGTGGAGGCTAGAGATCAATGTTGCAATCTTTCTCTGTCACTCTTTATGTTAAGTTTTGAGACACGGTCTTTCGCTGAACCCCAATCTCACTGATTTGGTTAGGTTAGGTGACCAGCAGACTCAAGTGACCCTCATGTCTCATCTTTCCCCATATTGGGACTAAAAATGTCTGCCACACACTTAGTTTTTTAACATGAATATTAATATTCACCCTTTATTACACTTTTACTTTCCATGTTCTCAGATACATAAGCCAATCACAATATAAAATTATTATTGGGAAAATTCAGAAATAGACAAGTATTAAGTTTTAAGTTGCAACACATTCTGAGAAGCATGACAATGTCTCAAGACATTTCACTTTGTCCCAGACAGGGCACGAATTTTCTTTTGTCACATTGTATATGCAGCTCCCAGCAGTGACTTCTTGTCATGCTGACTGTAGGGTGTCCTGGTGCTTGGAGAAATCATAACGTCAGCAGTCCAGGAATCTTGGAATGTGCTTTGGCAGACAAGTGGGATTACTGTACCCATGATGTCTGTGCTTTGAGCATGTACAGCAAGCCTTTAATTAAATGAGCAAGCTATCCAGCCATGTAGTCCACCTTTAGATGGGGGAACAAAGGGCTGCAAAGCCTGTGTGAGCAAACATGCTTGTAAAAAAAAAAATCATTCAAATGTTAACAGCATCAGCAATCAACCAAGTCCCTGAGTCTGAATGTAAACAAATTTTCCTGTCCTTTGTGAAACATTTTCCTAGGCCTAACTTCAAATCATTGCATTCAACACTAAGAAATTTGAGTGAGAGATCAAACCAGCAGATTTTCCTGCTAATGTGATTTAGGCTTAGCACACTGTAAAGGAAATAAAAAAATAAGGGTTCTCAGTTATTTAGTGGTTATTTCTTGTTATCATCAACCAATTGTTGAAGTAATTAAGGGTGAAGGAGGACAACAGTTTGTGGGCCACAAAGTACAGAAATCCTGATGATTTCTATTAGCTACCCTGAAGCGGGGTTGGAAGCTCACACTGTACATTATCATTGGCCCTTTCCCAGAATGTGATGCGCTTGACTCTCCTCAGTCATCCACAGCAAGGAGAACAAACTGTGACCATTTCACTCTAATGGGCAGAGCCGCAGAATCAATTCCGTGTTTATTTTCTCATTCTGATTTACCCAGTTTTCTATCATGTTGGTCTTCTCATGCTTCAATAGCTTTTTTCTTTGTACTTGATTAATGTGTCTCAAAGATAATTAAACACATAAGGTTGAGGATAACAGCTTAGATAAGAATCATAGCACAGCACATGAGAATATGAGTCTTGGGTATAGAAAAATGAAAGTTCCTCATATTTCTACCATTAATCAGCTTAATGAATAGGAAAAGGGCTCCATTTTTTTCTGTAGACTATTGTTATACGTGTACTATTACCTTCATAGAGTAAGAACGAGAGTAAGGAAGCCATATGCTAATGGAGTTTGTAAAAATAAAAATGTCCTAAACGTGCAATTTGTCTCAGTAAAATTTCATTTCTATTAGTTACCCTACGAATAACTAAACAGAGTCAAATAACCTCTCTGTTAGGTACGTGCTGCTATATAAATATACTCCCTATTAGCATTTCAGAAAATTAGGCTTTGAAGGAACCATGAATTATTTTCATCTATCCTCCCTACTGTTGCTTAGATACATTTAGCTAAATGAAAATTATATAACTGATGAAGGCATTTCACCTTATATCCATGCAGAGCACTCTAGGTGGATGTATTTAATTATTATACACAGTACTTATATACTAATATAGAAGCTTTACAATTATGAAAGATGTGAAAATATACAGTGGAGCTATAGCTTTTTTAAGTATTAGATTAGACAGTTGGTGCTAAATCGCTTATAATGACATAGGCCAGGACTCTTGAGGCATATTTTATCTTGTTTTGATAAACCTTTTACTAGGTCCCTAGCCCTATTACCTTACTGCCTACTAACAATAGATGTATCTCAAATTCTGACCTTCAGAAGCTTTTGTATTTCTTTTAATATAGCTATCCAAATGGCCTTGGCATCTAATTTCCTGCATTAATCACTACTGTACCTCTGGCCGTGACCTTTCTAAAACCTTCTTATTCCCCCCTATAAAATTGGTATCAGAGTCATAGTTACCTTCTAGGATGCTTTGGGTGTTAGATGTGCAGTATCAGATTGAAGTCACAAAGACAATTACCAAGCAGGAGTTCCTTCTATGCTTCTGTCAGTCTTTCAGCTTTCTGCTTTACATATTTACCCACCTTCTTCATCTAAACCACAGACTTTAAAAGCACTAAGACCACACCACATGTTGCTGGCTTATTACATGGGCTACTTCACTTGATGGTGGAGACTCCCACTGTGGCATTCTGAGCGACACTTGGGAATGAATGTGTTCTCTGCGGTCAGAAATAAGGGAGTCTGAACACAGGCTCAAATCTAGGTTCTGATCTTGAGGGCAAGCCTCATTGTTCCACACTTAAATTTATAACAATACAGTGGCAAGTTCAGAAGTCAGTTTAAGCATGTAACAGAGCCCATGAAAACAATTAAATCAGAACCCTGACCATTAAGCATAGTAATTCTCTTATGGCCATTGCCTGAACATATTCATGTGAGCTTTGAATGTCATAGCAGAAAAGAATCTATGAGAATATAAAGTAATTTCATATATAATTAGCTGAAATCCTTTCTCATATGTATGATAAAATATTACAGTTTTTAATGAGGCAGGTTCAGGTTCTATGACTACTCGTATTAGAAATGGCAGTCGATTTTCCTATGGCCAACCAGATAGAAAGATGGAAACATGGGAAGCCAAACTAATTTTCAAAAGATGACCTCGGCCTTTTTATGATGACTCCCCGGTGACTTCTTTACTGTCCTTTACCCTTTATCTTCTGCTGTGGTACTCCCTGCCAGCATTAAAGTATTTGGGAAGGTTTTTCTGGCTTACTTTATCCATTGTCACAGCTTTCAGTCCTTTCTGTTTCTTCTTTTCATATCTGGGGCAGGAGACCCAGCTTCTTATTTAATTTGAACTTCAAGATATCACTGTGTGGTATATAGGGCAGAGATAATTATAATGTGCTTTCAAATTGTAAATAGCCCTAGATAAGTAGTTGTCCAAAGTCATGTCAGCAGTCACCTAGAGTCGGTCAGGAAACTACCTTCATCATGTGTCCTACATTGACTGTTCCTTCTACCACTGCAGGCTGTAGAGGGCTTTCAGGACTGTGTGGCTGAGGTCATTGTTCAGTGGGTAGCATTTAACTTAGGAGCAAAAGAATGTCTTATTGAATTCAGTTGTTTGAATGTTGAAAATCATTGACCTTATCCTAACTTTGTGTTTTATTGCTCTGGCAGATAAATACAAGACTGACTATAAACCAAATATAATATTTATGCTATTTATACACATATAAATAATTTTAGCAAAGTAATATGCTCCACTGATATATTTAAATAAAGGCCTATTTATCATAAATAGCATGTCCGTTTGGTTCTTCCTTGCAATTCTAAACAGAGAACTATTTCCTTAGGAAAATGATGTTTTCCAGATCAGACTCACTTTTAAAATATTATTTATTTTATTTTTGAGATTATTATATATTTTATTTTACTGAAAATATATTTTTCCTCACATAATGTATTCTGGCTACAATTTCCCTCCCTTTATTCCTCTACTTCCTCTCCATGACCTTTTCCATTCAGAATCACCCCCCTTCTGTCTCTCATTAGAAAGCAAACTGGTTTCTAAGAGATAATAATAAAATAAAATAAAATGTAATATAAAATGTAAAATTAAAATTAACAGATCTGAATAGGGAAAAAACCAAACATAAAGAAAAAAGTCCAAGAAATGCCACAAGAAACAATTACAAAAACTCACTTATTTGCATACTCAGGAGTGCCATAGAAATAGTATCCTGGAAGCCATAACATATACACAAAGTACATGAATATATATGTATGTATATTAAAATAAGAAATAAGATAAAATTAAACCAAAGAAAAGCTCTGGAAAGATATTATGAGACATGGAAACTTCAACAGTGCCACTGAGTTCCTTTTTCTTTTTTGAACATTTAAAGTAGTTTAAAAGTGAGACTCCCTTGGAGATAAGTACATTTTTATTTGCTATTGGCTGTTAATTAGAGATTGCTTTGGGCTAGAGATGGGACATGTGCACAACTCTTCTTTCATCACTAGGACCCAAACTGATGCAGGCCTTGTGCATGCTGCTTCAACTTCTGTGAGTTACTATGTGTTTTGATCCTCTTGGTTTTGAGAGTCTAACTACCAGGTTTCTTGGTTTCTCCCAACTCTGCCTGTTACATTTTTTTTTTCAACACCCTCTTCTATAGGGTTCCCTGAGCCCTTTGCAGAGGGATTTGATGGAGACATTACATTTAGGTTTCTCGATCTCTGTTTAATATCTGAATGTGGTTCTCTCTATTTGTTTCCATATGCTGCAGAAGGAAGCTTCTCTGATAATGGCTGAGCAAGACACTGATATATGAGTACAGCAGAATGTCATCTGAAGTCATTTTATCGCATATTTCCCCAACCAGTAGTATTTGGTTTTACCCTAGGTCCCAGCTTCTTGGTCAACCAAGCAATGTTGAGTATAGGTACCATTTTGTGAATTTATCCTCAAGTCAAATCAGATATTAGTTGGTTAATCCCTCAAACTGTATCATGATAACACTAGCATATCTTGGCAGGACACCATTTTAGATCCAAGGTGTTCTGTATGCCTGATGCTTACATTTCTCTTTTGGTAGCCTACAGAGTACCTTCCTTTACCAAAGATGCTAGCCCATAAGGGTGAAGGCTCTGTGCAGGCACCAACTTGAATTGTCCATGTTCAATGAATTGCATAAATGTTACCTTCACAAACGGGATCTTTCAGTCAGTTGTGGAGAGCAATCTATACTCTTTGAAAAGTCCGGGTTGTTTGGAGGTTTCCCTGGGAACCTACGAGCTAAGATTTGGGATTATTGTTGAATTGCATAATTTTCTTTCCTCCAAACCCTCCAATAAGTCTTCCTGACTCTTGTGGCTTCCTTTGTCAATATGTCTCAGCCTGTGTAATATTATTTTAGGTGTATTATGAAGGCTGACCTTTTGGTATTGGAGAACCAATTGGTAATGTTCTTTTCTGGGGATGATTGTTTTTCCACTCTGAGGTTTTCTTAATTGCCTGTAGTTCTTGGTGTAAGTTTGAGACATGTGGGCCTTCTCCTTTCGACCTCAGCATATCTAGTGTTGTCCTAGTGAAAGCAAGAGTCTCTAATTCTAGTTTGATCTATAAAGTTCCTACTCAATTAAATGAGCTACAGAGGTTTCTGGTCCTTGTTTATGTTTTGAGCTCACTCATGGGAAAACAGATACCTCTGATTTTGAGGTTTATTCATCTTCTCCTAAAAATGCTGGGTGCAAATTTTCATATACACACACCACTGAGAAAATATTATTCACTGAGTTATTGACGTTAAAATGTGTGCAGTGGTAACTCATGCTTTGCTAGAGGGGCTTGAGTCAATAATTCATCTCTTTGTAGACACAAGTAAAAAGTAACACTCAGAACAGCTGCCCATTTCTGTGTTGTATGGTGATTGACAGGGGAGGACAGAAGCAGGGTGACTCTAAAGAGTTCTGGCATGCAGATTCTTAATCTGAAGTTCACCGATAACTTGGTGCTCTAGTGATGAACTTCACATCACTGTTATATGTATGTACCATAAATGGAACATACAAATATTTAGTCTGTCATCCATCATTCCTGATGTATACCACAAATGTGGCTAGTGTAAGGATTTGGACATCACTTGTCACAAGATCATGCTTTGGAGTGTTGTATAAATTCACAACTTTCAAATGTAATTTACCGACAGAAAAAAAATTGTACTGCTACACTTGTTAAATGTTCAAAATATCCCATTAGAGTTCCATCAATAAGAGCTGCTTAAGAAAAATTTGAATGGAAACTTATGTAAGGAGCACTCAATCATAACATAAGGAAAGCTGGGTGTTCCAGAGTGAAGTACACTCCTGAATACAGGATATTTCTGACGAGGAGAAAATGTTTGCATCAAAATATTGAGGTTGCGGAGATAACCATTTGTTAAAATTTCATCATGTTCCAAATGTTATAGCTTTTCTTCCAAATGTTGACTTTTCATTGCTGTTTCATAGGCTTAATATTACCCCCATTGCATTGTTTCTTTCCTCTAATACTTTCTTCATGCTCTTGAACTCTCACATATACATTCCACAAAACACATTATGTCCTAGCACAAACTTAGAGATATATTCTTCTATATACAAAGATTTATTGTGTAAAATGCAATGGTAAGAGGATGATAAACTTCTGCCAAAACTTTGTTTTACATGTGTGTATAACAAACCTAAAATTCACTCCCGTGTCTTGATTGTTTCTATTAGACACATTTGATTTATTGTGAAATGTGCAGAGGTAAATTGGTATCACAGAATGGAGTGGAGTCTAAATGCAATGCTTCTGTTATAAACAAGTTGTACTTGTCAGGGCTTTACAGATCAACAGCATCGATACAATATACATCCAAAGATGACTTATTAACTTGGTGTAAACAACACAGTCTGGGTAGTCCAATAGTGACTGTTTTCACATTGAAGAAATCAAGAAACAGTGTAATAGGGAGGCCGCTTGTTGGTTCCCTGTTGCTCAGCCCTGAAATCATCACACAAAACCGTATTATTTGCAAGATTGTTTGGCCAATAACTTAAGCATATTACTGGCTAATTCTTACATTCTAAACTAGCCCATCTCTATTAATCCGTGTATCGCCATGTGGTTGTGGCTTACCGGGTAAAGTTCCGACATCTGTCTCTGGCGGGGCTCCATGGCTTCTCTCTGACTCCACCTTCTTTCTCCCAGCGTTCAGATTATTTTCCCCACCAACCTCTATTCCCTGCGCAGGTGCTAGACAGTTTCCTTCTTAACCAACGACATTCACAGAATACAGAGGGGGAATTCCACATCAAAATAACAGCTGTTCAGTTCAGGCATCAGGCATAGCAGGCTTTATCGGGTTCTGATAGCCAGGAAGACTCCTGAAAACCTAGAGTGCTCAGTGCGCATCAGAAGACTGAAGAGACTAGGATCCAATATTGGTGAAGCAGCAGCAGCAACAGAAGGATAGAGCAACCCACACAAACTAGATGAACTTGCTAGCATGATACCACAAAAGTAGATAAAATGTGAAAGCATTCCCCCATGGGTCTCTATATATCTAGACTTCCACCAGAAGATGCTGTGTACATTCGGGTTGGCTCCTCCCATTTCAGTCAATATAATCTAGAACATCTCTCACAAGTGGGCCACAGGCTAATATAATCTAGATAGCTACTCACAAGTGTACTCAGACGCTTGGCTTCGGAGGCTTATAGAACCTGTCCAGTTGATAATTAGTTTTAGCCATCACAAAAGGTCAATACCACTTGCTATTTTGAAAAAAAAAGTTTCATTTTTATTCTGGAAAGACATTAGCCTTCAGTTATCTGAACTAACAGAATGCTCGCAAACTCTCTTTCCTGCATCAGCTCCCAACAGCTGGAGTCATGGGTGTTCGTCATTTCACCTATCTTCTACTAAAGATTTACCCTGGATTTCTGAGGCAAAAAAAGTATAATTTCAATTGATTAAAAGTAAATGTAGTGAAAGGACACAACTTCCCACTGATGAAAATCCCAGGTCTCTGAAGTCAATGTATTGGTTGTGTTTTCTTCTAGATTTGACACACTATTTTTATGAAAGCTGTATACCACAGCTTTACTATAAAAGCAGGTCACTTTTTCACTTATAGAAGGTAATGGAAGAGAATTATTCTAGTCATCAAGCAGAGAATAGTCTGCTGAACAACTCTATTAATTTATGTCCACACTTTTCATTGCTGTAATTAGAAATGAGAATTATCTCCTTAGAAATGAGGTTGTTGAACCCCATAATTACCAGTGTCCTTGAAGGGTGGTATTTATTGCAACTTAAAAAAAAAACATGCAATACTACCTGCTCAAAATGGTCAATGGCTTTGATCTTGTCATATTTTCAGTTTAACTGTATGAGAACTAAACTTCATGGAGAAGGCCAAACTTAGTTGAAACACAGCATTTTTTCTCTTGGAAACATTTAAAATTAAACTGTATAGATACAATAAACCAGGAACTTAGTGGAGATGACTCAGTCAGTAAAATGCTTGTTATGCAAGCTTGCGGACCCATGTTAAGAACACACATAGAACACTGAAGCAACAATGCACACTTGTAGCCCCAACACATGGGAGGTGGAGACCGCCTGACCTCCTGAACTCACTGGTCAGCCAATGCAGCTGAACTGGCAAGATCTTTGTTCAGTGAGAGACACTGCCTCAAAAAATAAGATAGAGAGTGATTGAGGAAAACACTTGGTGTTAACATCTGCCCTGCATAAACATAAATATGTAAACAGCATTAAGGCATACAGGTACATATATATATNTATAACAACTAAGCTGCAAGGAATAATTGTATAGGTTGTGCTTATTTTGTATTTTATTAGAAGATTATTTTAATTGGATGCACATTTCTCAATTAATAATGAAAGAAATTGATTGCAATTAAGTATACAACACTATGATTTTTAATTTTTATTCTTTAAGGTTTTAATTACACCTGAGTCTATCTATCCCTTAGTTCAAACCTGAACAATCTGACCACATTCGGTAGACTTCTCTTGCCAGACAAAAGAGAAACAGCAGTCAATAAATTGGCAAGTGATACAAAGTTGGGGAACCTTAGCTGCTCATAGGGTACATTGCCATTTCCGTGAGGAAACAAAGCTGCCAGAATCATTTCGACATTGGATAAAGAAAGATTTTAGTTTGAACCATGTAGGGCCAATGTGATGTGTTTTTTAAAGCATTACCAATTAAAATGCTCTCTGGTGCTTGAAAACTGCCAGAGGCATTTCATCTTAATGTCCTCATAGTTTCAACTAAACTGTGGCCATTTAGGAAAAGCAAATGTTGCTTATTTCCCATCATTTTCCAAACAGAAGCAATTTTGATGTCTGAGTCCAACACTGCCTTATGACAAAATCAGACCATCTTTTGCTTTGCATCTGGCAAGCTCATTCCTTGGACAGCCTTCCCACCTCTCCCATCTCCCCTTCTTCCCATATGAATCCCTCGCCTTCCTTCCTTTCTTTTCAATTTAAATCCAAGGAAAACAATCATTGTGTGCTTTTCTTTCTATGAAAGCTTGTCATGGTAGCATAGGGACTTGGCTTTCAGATCCAAATTCCTTGATAGCTAGTTTTTCTCCTGCTGAAGCTTAAGGTACAAATTTAATTTCAGTCTTTCAGGCTGGAACATTGATCTATCAGAATAAGGTGTTATGTAGAAATGGGATAATTGTTGCTTACAGCTGCTGTTTCTCTTCATCCCCTACCCCAAACATGAACAAAGACTATGTCTTTCATTGTTTTGTTAATGATTAAATCCTACTCAATGTCATTTGGTTAAATAAGTTGATAATAATTCAGGGTAATCAAAACATTCAAATGTGATTTTATTTGTAACATTTTTTTTTGGTTGCTGGAACTGAGGTTTGGAAGGCCATTTGAATCTGAGGGTAATGCAATAAGGGAGCTTAAGGTCCATGAACAATGGTCACAGTCTATCATCAGTATTGTCCTCTCCCTGAGGACCTGACATTAGGCCACTTGTCTTTTCTCTTGAACAAAGTGACTTTTTCTTTACCCTTTCTTAACCTCCCTTAGAATTCATGTTGACTGTTTAATCCACCTGGAATGCTTTTCTAGAGAATCTACAGAGCTAAAACTCTTACGTTCTTCTTGCCGGTTCCCAACCACCTGCACTGATACTGATTTAGAACTGAGCCATGCATTCATTTCAAACATGCTTTCTGGGTCTTCTCACCCTGGTTGACTTTTCTTTCTCTCTCTGTACTTACCATCCCATATGCTGAGCAGCTCATTTATTTTTTTCATCTATTTCTAGAACTCCCATGCTAAACTGTGACCTCAATCAGAAAAGGAATCTGTCTTTAGAATTTGCTGATAGTTTAGTAACAAGAACAGTGTTGAACACAGTAGGGTTCAGATTCTTCAAAGTTTTAATTACATTCAAGTCTCTTGATGATTTGCAATGACAGATTCATTAGTTCAATCTCAAGATCATAAACATTTGATCATTAAGTGAATCTTCAAACTGTGATAAAAGAGAAATATCAAGCCAGGCAGTGGAGACACATGCCTTTAATACCAGGAGTTGGAGACAGAGGTAGGTGGACCTCTGAGTTTTAGGCCAGCCCGTGCTATAATGTGCGTTCCAGAACAGTCAAGGATACATATAGAAACCCTGCCTTGGCAAAACCAAAAGAAAAGGAAAAGAAGAGAAGGAGACAGTGAGAGACACACACAGAGAGAAATATCAATCCAATGTATATTTTGCAAATGACTTGAATTTGTAAGCGCCTTTTGGACTTGTGTTCATTACTAGGCAAAAATATTAACTATCTTTAAAAGTTAGGTTTCAAAGTATCAATTTAGGCAGACGAGGCTCAATATTTACTGAGGGACCTAAGATTAAGGCCCTGCCAACCACTGTGAGGTGGTCACTTAGGCATCGTGAGACACAGCATTCTTAGACACAGACTCATAACACTGGACTTTTTTTCCATTGGAAAAATGCTGTTACAAAAATTGTGTCTACTAAAGTAAAATGTGTGTTTATACTTTAACACCAGTAAAACTGTAGTTCATGGAAAATTTTCAAAGCCAAAGTGGATGTGCCATGAATGACTTGTAATTTTAAGTACATCCAAACTGGATGGTACCCGTGATTCTTTGGACTCTAGAGATAATGTTATAACCACAATGGAAAATAATTTTATTATTATATTAGCTGTTTTGTCAAATTATTCATTTTATTAAGAATGAATATAAAAAGTATTCTTGTATGAATTTATCATTTTTATATGATATCAAAGCTTTAGAGTCAGCTAAAATGTAAAAGTATTTGCAAACTTTCACTGTGAGAAAAAAACTCCATTCATAGATGGGATTACTTTGAGACATGGTCACTGCTCTATAATATACAACTAATAAATACTTACTCAGTAAATTCAAATTTTCCAGACGGTATATCTTCTGACTGAGAAAAGAATACTAGAGAAATTCTGACTGACATTGGAAGTTTAATTTTAACCTTAAGATTAAATCATTAGAAAATTTTCTTGGAAAAGTGAAAGAGGTTAATTAAATATAAAATAGAAGTTGTTGCTTGATTAAAATTTCAAAGGTTAAGACAATAAATATAAGGAAATCCCTAACATTATTTATATTTTCTTCCAAGTTAACACTTCCTTTGTATTGTGCAAAGCAGATAAGTCATTTACTGTGCAAAGTGGATAACAGAGGCACATGTACAACATAGAGGAACATCTGTTCATGGGTCTCATTTGAAACTGTGGATGGGACAAAAGCTTACTTCTTTCAGAATTGATTTGACAATGAAAGCCCCCTTGGAAACCTCTGATGGCTCAACACAGAAGTGCAGAAAATGGTAGAGTGGACTGGGAATTCTAGACGCAAATTAAGAGGCAATACGATTGAGTGCTGACTCCTCCTGTACTAATTGCTAAGACCATCGTAATACGCTCAGGTAATTTGTGAAAACATGCAAGTACACACAAGGAAAATACAGGGCTGCTTATGATTCTGTGAGAGTGAGAAAGCTGATAAACCGGAGGATGGAAGGAACTGGCCTGAGTTCTTTTATCTGTCCACCAAGGGAACTGCTCTATTTCCAAAAATGAATTCTTAAAGGAAAACTGTACAGGCTGTACTCTGAAATCAGATGCAATTATACTATTAGCAATTGAAATCTTCAAATTAGAAAAGACTTAATTTAAACTCCTTAGGACTAAATAATTGGATCAAGTATTTGCAACAACAGGACTGCATTTGCAGAGCTGGTCAGTTCTCTGGTGCTAGAAGCATAGTCTCCACTTCATAATGATCAGCTACCATCTACTGAGAATCTCATGCTTAAGATGATGCTTATGTCTAATTTAAATAAGGTCTAAACAGACTCTGAAAATTGTTCTGAGTTCCCTGGGATGGTGATTGGAATGGAAGTAGTTCATTTCACAGAAATATGTGTTTCATATAGGTGTTTTATTGCCAAATATAATTACCTGAAATAGAATAGACAGTTAATGCCTTCTGAAGATAATGGGTATGCAGTAAGTAGAGGGGAAAGGAACATTATGTTTTGCATATCTGGTTGTTATTCATTCATAAGTTATTCAATGCTCCAGTTTCAACTAATCATAAAAAGAAGACACATAGAAGTCATATTAAGATACCAGTTACTAATACTGTATTAGAATGCCTTGTATTATGCTACCCAAGATTATTCACTTAATTTCAAACAGAATCTTTTTTGAATTTTATTTATTTATTTATTTATTTATTTATTTATTTATTTATTTATTATGTATNGGTTGTGAGCCAATATGTGGTTGCTGGGAATTGAACTCAGGACCTTTGGAAGAGTAGGCAATGCTCTTAATCTCTGAGCCATCTCTCCAGCCCTCAAACAGAATCTTGAGCAAAGAAGAACAACCACCTTAAAAAGCCTCCTGATATTGGATTCTACTGCATATACTGGCTTTTTGGGCTCCTAGTCTGTTTGGAAGCACACATTCCTAGACCTGGATGGAGAAGGGAGGGCCTTAGGCTTCCCACAGGGCAGGGTACCCTGCCTTCTCTTAGGACTGGAGAGGGAGGGGGAAGGGAAGGGGAGAAGGGGAGGGAAATGAGAAGAGATGAGGAGGTGGAAATTTTTAATAAATAAAAAAGCTTCCCGACATTAGTAAAAATAGAAGATGCAATTTTGTGAATGATATCTTCCAAGTCCCATGGGGTAGTTACTTTTGTGTTTATTGTGACTGTACTAATAGATATGTGAGGTAGTGGATTCTGGTCCAGAATTTGACAAACTGCAGAAGGTTCATTGTAGTGAAGGGGGAGAGGGCCTGCTTTTCTTCCTGCCCGGCTCCCACACAGCTAGCTTAACACCCGAAATAACAACACCCAAATTGTATTCATTTAAACACTGCCTGGACCATTTATATCTAGCCTCTTCTTAGCTAATTCTCACATCTTGATTAACCCATCTCTATTAATGTGTGTAGCACCACGAAGTGGTGGCTTACCAGGAAGATTCTAACCCATGTCCATCTTGAGCCAGAGCTTCATGCGTCTGCCTGACTCGACTCTCTTTCTCCCAGCATTCTGTTCTGTCTACTCCACCCACCTAAG
>LOEQ01012599.1:63311-77662 GCA_001685075.1 Bramus lutescens
CAACCTACTGATTGGGAGAAGATCTTCACCAACCCCACATCAGACAGAGGTCTGTTATCCAAAATATATAAAAATCTCAAGAAACCAGACTTTAAAATGCTAATTAACCCATTCAAAAAACGGGGCTCTGATCTGAACAGAGAATTCTCAACTGAAGAAGTTCGAATGGCCAAAAGACACTTAAGGTCATGCTCAACCTCCTTAGTAATCAGGGAAATGCAAATCAAAACAACTTTAGATACCATCTTACTCCTGTCAGAATGGCTAAAATTTATATTTATTCTTCAAGAAAATTTTCTCTCCTCTCTACTTATTGAGTTTTCTTAAATTTCTTGTTTTGCTATGAACCCTTGGGTTCCTCCTGCATTTTCTCTGTTTTATGGTAATCCATTGCTATGATAATTTAATTTTATTACACACTTTCCTCTCAGAGTTGGCTGATATTAATACTTTCAATCTAGGTTCAGTATTGTTTCAATGTATCCTACATTAGCATAAAGTACTGTACATTCATTTAAAACTAACCTTACATGTTGCTTTTCTGGAACTACCTATTTGATTTTAGTTTGTTTCTTTGTTCTCAAATAAAGAAAACATATAGAATTAAAATATGTTACAAAGGACACTTACTAGTTGGGTTGTACAAACTAACAATGTTTTCTTAAACCTGGAGAGGCTGAGACCCCAGTAACTGCTCAGTCTATGAAGCTGGATATATCAGCAGATCAACTGAAGGACGAAAGCCCAGAGGCTTCCTGGAGAGTAATCAGTAGACCGTCAGTCCACATTGTCAGACCAAAGAAGTTGGCTTCAAATGACAGCAAAGTTTAGCTGCAACAGCAATAAGGTAGATATATTCAGAAGTTGGAATGGGAGGATGAAGGCAGGTGGGCAAAAACAGTCTTGTCTCCTCAGGCCTCTTAATATTTGGGCTGCTGCCTACACAGATGAGTCTTCACCTTCAGTTAATTTTCCCACAAAACAGTCTCAGGTTCTTACCTGAATTAAAATCTCTTAGTTAACTCCAGCTCCAGTCAAACTGAACACTAGGATTAACCACTACTGAGGTCTTATTGTATTAGTGAGGGTTTAGAAACAAGACCCTGGGACTCCATGTCCTGTATCTATTAGAACTTCATGGGTTTTAGACATTGTCAGTGAACACACCAAGCAGGCAGAGAAGTGAGATATGATCTTCAACTGTTACTGTGGCTCTGTCTCTTTTTCTTCATGTTGTTTTACCTAGTTCTCTTTCAGATATTTTTCTTCTATAAGGTACATACTTAGCTAGTGGTATGGGAGGTTCTTCTGTCCTGTGCAGCTTTCATTGGTTAATGAATAAAGAAACTTCCCTGGCCTGTTGATAGGGCAGAACTTAGTTAGGCAAAGTAGATGGAACTGAATTCTAGGAAGAAGAAAGCAGAGTCAGGGAGATACCTTGGATCTGCTGCCAGAGTAAGACTTGCATATTAAAATTAGATGGTAAGCCACTGCCATGTGGCGATACCCAGATTAATAGAAATGGGTTAAACTAAGATATAAGAGTTGGCCAATAAGAAGTTGGAGCTAATGGCCCAAGCAGTGATTTATTTTATACAGTTTCTATGTGGTTATTTTTGGGCTAAGCTAGCCAGGCGGCCGAGATGAACAAGCGGGCCCTCCTCCAACAAATTAGAACTGTTATATATACTCAGTAATTTAACACTTTCATCTTTCTATAATATACAGTGTTATCTTTGTAGACAGATTCATTCTAAAGTCATTTATCTATTATGAATATAGACATACCAACATTTTGCTATGCTTTCTTGGAATAGGCTTGTGATCTCTTTAAGTTCTATTAACATATGTATAATAATTCCTATGAACTCTTTGAAATTCCAACTATATCACTAGGTATCATGACTACAACATAGGTAATTCTTTGAGACTTGTTGACTTTATTTTTCCTGTGTTTTGTTTTTCCATAAGGACTTTTGATCTAGAGTTACTTGTTGGTTGCCTTTTTCTTTATTCTCCCTCTTCTCTCTCTTTCCTCCTCTCTCCTCTCCTATTCATATCCTCTCCCTATATCTTCTCCTCCTCCTCTTCCTCATCTCCCCTTTTTATTTTAATTATATTCTTACAGTAAAGGAGCTTACCAATATTAATAATAGGGTTAAATCTTAGTATGTTTGAGCTTTGTTTTTTTTTCCACTTTGCAATACTGATGTTCTGGTTCTAAGGTGGTTTGAATGAAAATAACCCCCACAGAGTCAATATATTTGAATGTTTGGCTCCCATTGGTAGGATCTTCAGGAAGGACTAGGAGGTGTGGAATGGTATGGAGGTCCTATGTTGCTTTTATTGGTTAATGAATAAAGAAAACTTGCTTGGCCTGATAGGGTAGAACAGAGCAAGGCTGGGAAAAACTAAGCTAAATGGTGGAAGAAAGAAGGGCAGAGTCAGGGAGAAGCTATGAGCTGCTGCCAAAGAGAGATGTGCTGAAACTTCACTGGTATGCTACTACCTCGTAGTGATGCACATATTAATGAAAATGGGTTAAATTTATATCTTACATATATCTTGGTTAAATGACTAAGATATGAGTTAGTCAATAAGAAGCTAGAGCTAATAGTACAAGCAGTGATTTCAATAATATGGTTTCTGTGTGATTATTTAGGTGTTGAGCAGACAGGAACACACAAGCAGTGTCCCTACAACAAATTGGCACCAATGTGACAAACTAAAATCCACTTAAAACCTGACAGAGTTTGGAAAGGAATTCTAGACACTAGAAACCAAAGTTTAGTCACATTAATTTTCCTGAATGGGCTTTGCTTGCTGTAGACATGCTGCAGCTCCTTAAGTGAGGTTTTCCTGATTCATTGGTAGCAGAATAAAAGCTACACCACTTTAACATGAAGGCTTTCTTGGCAATATTGCCAGTGTGACCTCTGGCTCTTTCAGGAGACTAAGCATTTAAATGGGTTTTGTACACAGCATGCTGTAAATTACTTGGTGGCAGCATGGGAGAACTGTTTTTCAGAGTTGAGATGATGAGGATGACTCCCAGCCAGCAGTCTCAGAGGCCCTGAAGGGACTTCTGCCATGTTGGACTAGGTGAAGCAAGCAGAAAGCACCACATATACCCTAGTAATGTCACAGCTTAAGTTTTTAAGAAGTGCTTAGCATTTTAAGAAGCTCTTCTGGACAGTGAAGAATTATAGATGCATAATAAGACTGATTCAGACTTTAAAAACCTCTAGATGGATCACAGTGTTGGATAAATGTATGTAGGATTGGATTGGGAGAGAAGGAAAAGAGTATAGAGAGTTGGAAAAGAAATAAATAATTTAAAAAAAGTCTTTAAAGAAACAGAGTACAGACAGTTATAGATTAAAGAAATAAATAATAATAAGCTGTGTAAAGATGGAAAATACATGGAGAGTGTGGATTATGTTTATTATCATGTTGTCTTTAAATTTTTTGACTGTGAAGGAGCTAAGTAACCAATATATGTATTTTAATGGTATCTTGATTTCAGGATTTGAGTCTAAGGATATGCTGCTTTGCAAAATAGGTTCTTCTTTTGTTTCCACAGAGGATGAAACCCTGTGCATTGTTTCCAGACTAATATGCTTTAATGGACCACTATCCTCTGAAAGGTTGCCGTGAACATTTCCCACCAAAATTACTTCTCTCAATTGCTGACTGAGATGAGTCTAGCACACAGGATACACCATGAATGACCCAATTAACAGCACTCCCAATCATCAGGAAGTAGTCTAGGGAAATATGCCCAAATTCCAAAATATTGTTTATAATTTTTTTTACATTTAAAGGGGGTATATGCTATAGATATTTACATTGGTATGGATCTTGGTTTATTGATACAAATTTAAGATCAATTTTGTTATATGTATATTTCTGCTCTGGATTAAGGCATTGTGTTTGAGCACCTCATTTAAAATGTAATGTATAATTAAGAAATATAAGTTAATAGATAATCATCTATAATACTCAAGCTTGTAGTCATGTTAGTTAGGTTTNATCTTGGTTTATTGATACAAATTTAAGATCAATTTTGTTATATGTATATTTCTGCTCTGGATTAAGGCATTGTGTTTGAGCACCTCATTTAAAATGTAATGTATAATTAAGAAATATAAGTTAATAGATAATCATCTATAATACTCAAGCTTGTAGTCATGTTAGTTAGGTTTTCTAGCTTTATAGAGATGTATTTCAGTTGGATAGGTATTCTTCAAATCTTTCAGAGACCTTCACAATACGGCATTTAATATGTTTTAAGAAGTTAAGACTTTTCATGACAGTGAGATACATCTGCTTCTGATAGCACCAATTACTTCAAAAGGAATATGTGCATTGAAGAGGATTCTCATGGAGTTAGTTAACCATTTGCTCAAGAAACTGCTCTTGCCTGGACTGCTAGATGGTATGTTGGGTGAACTGGACATGCAGGTCCAATAGAGAAATGACTGCTTAACTTGCCTAAAGGTGAAATGGTCCTTCAGGGTTCCTGATACATGAAAGAGTCTGCTAGATATTGTTCGGGACACAGAAAAATGTGAATGACAAACTGCCTGTATAGGTGGAACTGTCTGTGAAATTTCCTGATTCATGGAAAATTCTGGCAGATACTATACACCAGTAGGCTGAAGATGGATGCCCCAATGATACAGAAGAACTTTCAGTGACTATCCAGGTAGCGAGATGTCTCTGTCATTTCTAGAGTTTTGGAAGTCACTTACAATGAACTTATTGTTTACTTAGGTAATATTATATCCTTCTGGAGTCTTTGATGGAGTTGAAGAAAACTCATAGTTTTCCTTAGTTATGATAAAAAATAAAATAGACATAAATATTGTAACTGTCATTCTTGCTTGATACCTGTTATATGTAATTTTGCTATGTTAAAGTTAAAGCCTTCATTTTTGTTTGAACAGAAAAGTGGAAATGGTGTGGGAGGTCCTTCTGTTTACGTGTTGCTTTTATTGATTAATGAATAAAGATAACTGGCTTGGCCTGATAGGGTAGAACAGAGCTAGACTGGGAAAACTAAATTGAATGCTGAAAGAAAGAAGGGAGGAGTCAGTGAGAAGCAATGGAGCTGCTGCCAGAGACAGACAAGCTGGTAGCCTACAAATTCGTGGTGATGCACAGATTAATGGAAATGGGTTAAATTAAGATATGAGTTAGCCAATAAGAAGCTATAGCTAATGGATCAAACACTGATTTAAATAATATGGTTTCTGTGTGATTATTTCAGGGCTGAGCAGCTGGAAACCAACAAGCGGCCTCCCTTCAAGAGTTGGGTATTTCTGGCCTTGTTGGAAGAGGTGTGTCACTGAAGGTGGACTTTGAAGTTTCAAAAACCCAGGCCAGGACCATTCTCTTGTTCTTTGCCTCCTGCTTGAAAACCTTAAGTAAGCTCTCAGCTACTGTTTCAGTGCAATCAGTGTCTGCCTCCTGCCATACTCCCCACCATGATGATCATAGACTCACCCTCTGAATGTGTAAACAAGTCCCCAATTAAATGTTACCTTTTAGAAGTTGTCTTGGTCATATTGTTTCTTTATAGACCAGAACAGTATCTAAAACAGGGGCCTAGGTTCCTCTATTCCAAATGCTCCCACCACAATCTAGCCCTGGGAGTCAACTTAGGCCAGCAATAACATTCCTATCCTATCCAGGTGGCAACAACTCTGAAACATCCACATAATAATCACCTCTAACAATTTGGATGGTACTTGGCATAATAATGTACTAGCGAATCTGTGTTCAAGTTAAGGAAAAGGAAAAAGAAAAGAAGCAAAAACACTGGATTGGTAATTAGTATTGAGCTGATAAAAAAAAAGTGAAGACAGAGGTTGCTGTGGGCATACAGAATGGTGAAGGACAGTCGGGAAGTTCTAGTCTTTTGAGGTCAAAGTTACAATACCATGGTTTAACAATTAACATATAAAAATATGAAAAAAAACAGCCAATTATGATGAGAAAGAACTACCAAAACTTTAGGATAAAATTGTGAAATTTAATACCTTAAGCTATTAAAAATGTGAAAAAAAATAAAACTATAACTAGACTTTACATACAGATAATCTGACAACCACATGCTTCCCTGTGCACCCCTGTTCCCATAAGAAACATGATTTAGAAGATGTTGACCTGGAATTTCCCCTGATTAGGGTACCATGGAGGAATCCCAGCCTAGTGGTGGTCCTTTCTATCTAGTAGGTTGTTCGGATATGTGGCAGGGACTTGTGGGATCCTTCAGATTAGGCCCTTGTGTCCTTTGGTGTTAGCCAAATACTGAGATCAATACCTCTGTCCTTCCTTGTTGATGGATCCTGCTCAGGTCTGTCCTCTGTCTTTGAGCCTGGGACACCCTGCTGGCTCTCCATCCCCTAGCCCCAGCATGTTTGTGCTTTCACCTCTGCTTGAATTGACTTCCCAAGCCTGGTCCCCAAATGGGCATTTTATAATAATGTATTTACATATTTATATTCTTACTAGATTATAAGCCTTATAAAGTCAGAGGATGCTTAGCTTTTACAATGTAAAATATTTTCTCACAAACTTGTATTCTTTAATTTTTGTAGAATGAATAAGGATTTTGAGAATATTGTCAGAGAGATTCTATTTGCAGTTTTCAGTTATTGTCCATTGAATTATAATGCCTTTGTTATGATGTAAACCTGAGAATATAACTCACATGCCAAAAGTATTAGAGTCTGAACTTTACTTATAGCTTGTGCAAAGCATATTCTTCAATTTTTAAAATTCCATATTTTTTCATGGGGGTACAACCAATCCTGTAGCCACTGCCTTCTTTCTCCTTACCAAATGTTTCTGTTTGTATAGCAACAAGTCCATCTATTTTTGGATTGGAAGGCTATACTGCTAATTTGATATTACATAATTGCACTCACCACAATAGCCCACATTTGATAGTCCTTACGTTCTGTCTAGCAGATGTGTTAATAATAGATTGCTGTTCAGTTAAAGCAGAGACATTTTGGCTCATGATCGAACCTATTGGCAAAGACACGAAGAGACTACAAGTTAGCCAGTGTGTTCTGACATAAGACAAAATGCTAGTATATTTATTTAAAGATTGATTTAAACCTTCTAAGATGTAACAATAATTGAAGATTCAAAGAGAATTTCATAAATTCTAAGGCACTTGTAACATTACTGTTCTGATGTTTTTCAGTCTGTTGAAGGATTTTTTTTGAGCAAATTCTAGGTATAGGGTCCTTTTAAATCATCACAGTAGGAAATACAAATAGGTTTAAAAATGTAATAATGGAGAAAATAATAACTCTCACCTCATCTGAGAAGACATAAATTCAAACAACCAATGAATTTTAATTGTAAGATAATGGTGCTCTAAACTTTAGTATAACTTAATAATGCAAATTCAGTATTTAGAAATATAGATTAAATGAAAGAAACTTAAATATAAAATAAATGTAATTCTTTAAATTTGTGAAATTATTTTGAATTGGATAGTTCTCCTTTATCCCTTACACTTTACCCTGGTTCAGATTCAGTTCCCTGAGGGAAGAATCGTGTATTTAATTGTTGGCACTTTCCCAGCAGAGCAAAAACATCACATGAAAAGTAGGTGTTCATGAATCTGATTTGAAAGCTGCTGCCTCCATAGCATCTATGGTTCCTGGCTTGGAAGGCCTTGCAAACATCATCTTTGTGTGAGCCTTGTGTACTCCCTCAGTGTCTGCTCAGATGCTACTGAGGATTATGCTTAAAAAGCTTTTCTAAAATATCACTATACTCTCCTATTATTCTATATATTAGTTACTTTTCTAATTTGCGGTGATCAATACCTTACAGGAAGCAACTGAAGGTATGATTTATTCTATCTCAGTTTGTGGGAAAAGGTCCATTATGGTGGGGAAGTTATGGTAACAGGAGCATGTGGAGTTGTAGACGTCCTGATCACTCACCCCAGTCAGGAAGTAGAGAGAGACAAATGCTGGCATTCAGATGGCTTTCTCTCTTCTTTTCTACAGAAAGCAAGGTCCTTTAGGATGGTGTTGACTCAATCAGGGTGGATCTTCCCCCTTTCTGTTAAACCCTCTGAAAGCATCCTCATTATCACAACAGTAGATGTGTTTCTGCAGTGATCATAAATCACAAGGTATTGACAATTAATATTAAGCATAATATTATGCTTTTTCCTTGTCAGTTCAGAAATAAACTTTTTTCTTTTAATAGATAATTAGAAAACATGAGTATTTCTTAGGAAATTTAAAATATGTGTTATTTTTCTTACAGAAGTAATATTTGTTGTGAAAAGTTTCAAAGGTATAAATAATAATATCATCATTTTTGGACAGGAATATTCTTAATGCTGTAAATTTAACATTCCCCAGAGTTGCTTTAAACAGAACTTATTTTTAGACTAAATTCTAATTCTTAGCACATAAACAAAACAAACATGACTAATTCTAAGAATCAATTTTGATGGCAGTATATTGTACTGGTTGGTTATTATCAACTTGATACAAATTAGTAATCTGGGAAGTGGGGAATTCAAAGGCAAAAATGATTGCATCCGATTTTCCTTTAGAAAAGTCCATGGGGTTAGAAGTAAGACATGCTTATCTATAGCCACATAAAGAGATTGGAATGAAAGAATTTTAAAAAGCTTACAGATAAATTTTAAAAATATAAAACCTTCTGGCCTTACTTTTACGTGTTTTATTTGATACACACACATGCATGTGCACTCATACACACTGACATACACACACAAATACACAGATACACGTACAATTTCCTTCAGAAGGGGTTTGCATTCACAAGTTTTCTGTATTAACAAGTCTGAATGGTTTATAATTGACTTGTTTAAAAATAACATTTCCCAGAAATGCTACCAGAGTTCTTTATAATCTTTTTTTAAAAATAAATATTTATCTCATAGACACAGTGACAATTTCCAGTTCTTTCTCCTGTAAAGCAAATTCCTGCTAGATTAGAAGATGCTTGAAGTCCTATTAGCAACATCAACCCATGTCACTTCATTAATCTAAAAAAAACATTAAAGCGCTTCTTGTAGAACCCAGAGATTCTGTGATTTTGAATTGTAAAATACAGAAAAGTAAGTGTGTGTGTGTGTGTGTGTGTGTGTGTGTGTGTGCCTGTATATAACTACCCACAGCTGTTGAGGACACAGACTCTAGAGAATTTACTACTGCCATTCTCCTAAATCAATATGGCTCCTAACAGTATTCTTGATTTCTATCGTTAGGTATAATGATACGTGAGGATCTTGAAACCCTTCAGGGTAGCTACTTTAGTGTTTTAGCAGTTGAAAGTGACTGCAGAGATTCACAAGTGGTCAAAATCTAGAGAATGAGTGACTGTGGAATACCCAGTCCCAATTGCGACATCCTATTGCATGGCCCTGACACTTAAACCTTAGGAATATCTCAGAGGAAGAGGGGAGAAAATGATTGTAAGAGACAGGGGAACAACATGACTGCTGTGAGAGAGTATTCTAAACATGACAGAGATTTCATACCCATAAAATCTCAAGAAAGGAGGTGACTAGACCAAATTTAAATATGACCATATCAATCAACATGCCACAGAGATAGAGGAAAGTCCACAATATCACACCCATAGATGAAGAACTATAGCCAGACAAGGGCTGATGAAGGAAAAAGAATCAATTTTCTGCAAACATAAGTTACTTGATGAGTTGTTGAATACCAAATATTCAACCCTGAGCATATGTACATGTAAGCAATGTTGATGCACTCAGTAGATTAAAGTGTGTGTGTGTGTGTGTGCATGTGTGTGTACATGTGTGTGTGTGTGCGTGCATGTGTGTGAGTGTTTGTGTGCAGAGATTGCTTAAAATAAAAACAGATAGGAGAACATAAATCACAGAGGGAGTGAAGGAGGGGCAAGAAAAGTTTGGAGAGAGATAGTACTACAAGTGATATAAGTAAGAATTCACTCACATATGAAATTCTAAGTAAAACTTAAAAATATTTTAAGGGGTGGGCCTTTGGGGCTGCTCAATGTGTAAAGTCTCTTGCCACTAAGTTTGATAACCTGCTCAAAACAAGGGATAACTTGAGTTCCAGACACAGAACCCACATAGTAGAAGGAAAAAGCCAAGTCTTTAAAGAAAAGCAAGTTGTCCTCTGACCTCCACACTGTCATGTGGCATGTGCGCCCCCTGCCCACAAATAAATTAGTGTAAAAAATTAAAGAACTAATTCCATTCCTATGACTTTATAGAGAGTATAAACATTGCAAATATATTTCTCATCTTTATTTAAAAATTATGCTGTTTGTGAAAGCCATTATTACATCATTAATTTAAAAACATTGCAAAAGAGGCATACATTATACTATAGTTCAAATATATTTCATTCATACCTGTCTAGCTGTATTACAGAATATATTATTTCTTTTTTAGTCTTACATGTCTTAGTTTACACATTTAGAATCATTCTGAAAAGCATATTGACACATGATAAGAAAAATATAAAAGGAAACCTAATGCTCTAAAATAATGTTCTTTTATTGAGAGAATATATTTATCACTGCAAACAATGTACATTTCAATTCTGTACTATCATATAATCACTTGTTTTGAATGGAGGAAAAATGTGTTGGAAATATTTATTTCCCTATTGCCAAATTATTCCTTTAGTTAGTGTTTCTTTTCTTGAAATATACTTCTCACAAACATAATATATGTACATTAGTCTTTTAACAAAAGGAACAAAAAGTAGTTTAAAATTATGTATTAAAATTCTTTTGAACACACCACTGTATTTAAATAAACTTGAAAATCTCAGGATAGCACTGTATAAATTATATATATTACATGGTTTGCAACCCTGCAAAACACCAGCACTAGTAAAATTTTAAACAACAATACTTTTCCTTAAGACCTGGAATGGAGAGTCTGTTACTTCAGTGATCTAAGACTATTCTCTGTCTCAACTGTCCTGGATCTGCTTTCCACATTGTGAAGCATCGTGCCTGCCACACTAGTTATGGTTTTGTACAGAAATGCAATGGGCTGCACCCATCTTCACTCTAACACAAAGAAAATCAGATTTCTTAACGAGCTAGAAATACAGTTTCTACATGGCCCAGTCCTACCATATATTATGGTTGGGTGTAATACCAACTTGCCACATATTAGAATCCCCTAAAGACCTGATTGCTTTGATTGATGTGTGAAGACCCAACCTAATGGTGGGTGGCAGATCTTGGTAGGTGTCAGAATAAAAAGGGCATGACAGAGAAAGTTGACTGGCCTTTTGCTCTCTTGACTTTCTTTTTAGCCAGTGACTTGGCTTACCCTGTTGCTGCTGCTGCTGGTGGTGGTGGTGGTAATGGTGATGATGATGATGATGATTCCTTCACTGATATCAGAAGCAGAATCAGTCTTCCTTTGTGGACTAAGTACCAGAAACTCTCCAGAATCACTCTCCAGTTCTTTGGCACCAAATTGGGATTATTGAGGCATGAAGCCAGGTGAACTGAGCAGCTACCAGGTTGTTGGACTCCCCAAAAGACAGACAGTTACTGTGGGACTGTCCCATTACTGAGACACACAACCTCAAAGACAGAGCAACTACTAAGACCTCAGCCTTTTAGGTGTGATCTCAGCTGTTCACTGCCATTCTAACATCGCTTACTTAATAATCACACCATTGATTCTCTTCCTCTAGACCAGTGGTTCTCAACCCTCCTAACCTGCCATTCTTTAATATAGTTATTCATGTTCTAGTGGCCAACAACAGTAAAATTACTTTCGTTGCTACTTCACAACTTTAATTTTGTGCTTTTGTGAATTATAATGTAAATAACAGTGTTTTCTGATAGTCTTAGGCAACCGCTGTGAAAGAATCATGAAACATCTTCCCCAAAGGAGTCATGACCCACAGGTTGAGAACCAGTGCTCTAGGGAATTCTTACACCACTCTTGGAATATGTACAAAGAACTCTGTATCTTACTATAGATACTTGCTCATCCATGTTCATTGCTATTCTGTTCATAATAGCTAGGAAATGGGTACAGCCTTGATGTTTATCAATTATGAATAAATAGTCAAAATGTTGTACAGTTATACAATGGAATATTATTTTGTTATCAAGAAAAATGAAATTATACAATTCATTTTATAATATCCAATCAAACACAAGAGGGATACATAGATTTAAATGTTCATTATTACTCTGTAATTTTTTTTAGGGGGCTAGCAGATAAACTCTGGAAATGGTGCTGTTAAAAAGTGTTAAAAGTTAAGTAAGGTACCATGATGGAGAACATTCAAGAAAGAAGAGATAGAATTCAGTGCTATGAAGGGTAAATAAAAAATAGCAAAACAAAATGGGTTAGATTAGGATTACAGAGGTAAGGATAGAGGAGGAAATTCCGGGAGCAATAAGTAACATTACAGGCATTTCAACAAAATCATAGAAACCCTATTTCCATAGAATCTTTCTGAAATATATTAATAAACATATTTTTTAAAGTTAAAAGGTAGTTACACTGTAATGGGACAACAATGCCCCAACTAGATATCACAGACTAACAAATGAAAACCTTAGTACCAGGAATGGGTTACTTCTTTTGTAGTTGTTGGCCAATGAGTTCCCATACTCTAATAAAATATTATGGGTTATTGCCAATGCAATTGGTTATGCTCCATAGCTTCAGGATGAAACCCTATTGCTGAAGACACAAAATGCTTGAGGCGTGGAACATGGATAAATCGAGATGGTCCTCACCTGAAAGCTTTATCCCTACTGGCTAGCTATCGCAGTGATGGAAATTAATGTTAAAGAATTGTTAATCTTACCTGTGAACCCAGCATGCTATGATGATGACTGGGATTGCAAGATATCTCCTCTGGTGCGATAGTGGCATGAACATCATGGAAGTAATCAATTACATTCTCATTGGATATAAGGCCCACTGAAGAAGATGAGATACATGTCTGGCACCATTATAAGGGAGAAGAACCTCTGGCTAAAGAGATCATAGACCCTAGGGAGAACCTCATTCTATTATTCTGTTAAATCAACAAAGTATTAAACTAATTCTTAATGACTTGTCATTATACTCATAGATTAATTCATCTTTCAACCCTCATCTGAGAACCTTCTATTTGCAGCAGAGGAGATTAACACAGAGACCCACAAGAGATCAAGGTGCAGAGAATACGAGAATGGGAAGGTTTAGTCATAAGTGGTACATCTACACCATACCTCTTCCTTTATCTGTCTCCTCCTCACATAGCTCAGGAATCACTGTGGATGGATCAGGGAAGATATTAAGAGCTCAAAGATGATTACAAGCAAACAGTGATGTAAAGACACAGCAGGGCAGATGCAAAATGAGCTCACAGAGGTTGTGAATGCATGCACAAGGCCTGTGCAAACTCAAGTAAGACAAAAATCTCAGCATGGAGAGAGGAGGTGGGCATGAACTCCCATACTAAGCTAAGGAATTATTGTGAACTAATTGCTTCTGGGAAGGGAAAATCGATTTTCTTCAAGAGTGTATCCCCTGATAAGCTGATTATTCTCCATTAGAAGGCCTCACATCCTTGGTAGGTTTTTAAAAAAGAAGACACAAAGTCAGTTGGGTAGAGAGAGTTCTGTACTTCTGTGAGGAACTGGGGAAAAGGATTGATATTATTAAAACTCATTACATAAATTCTCAAAGAACTAATAAAAGTGGAAGGGAAAATAAACTAATCACTAACCTATCCAAAGAGTTTAAAAATGGTAATACCATGAAGAATCTCAGCTTTCAAGTATTTTAAGTGTTTAATTATGTGTGTATAGTGATTTGTATGTGTATTCTGTTCAGGTATATCTTCAGACTTTAAGGAAAGGTGTTCAAAAAATGGCTAAGGTATTAAATGTTAAAATAGTAAGGAAATATTTTAACACATTTTAACTGCACTCTCTGCAGAGTCTCAGCCCGCCACCCCTCTGAAAACAATACAGAGAAATATTGAACATTTAAATCTATATATCCCTTTTGTTTTTGATCATTTATTGTCTAGTGCCTAACAGAATGTCAATACTCAACAAACTACTATACTACATTGCTACTAGATGGCTTCATGGATGAATGCGAGAGAGAAGAAAGGAAACCAAATGCTCACACAAATGCTCAGATCCCCTGGGAAAATCTGCAAGACAGGGTAGAAGACAGCCTCCGGGTTGCAGTGGGGAAACACATTCAACATTGGCTATGTGTTGCTTTGCCGTTTCGTGTGTGTGTGCTTGCGTGCATGCGTGCACGTGTGTGTGTGTGTGTGTGTGTGTGTGTG